>CATIWQ010576291.1:0-15063 GCA_949673415.1 Euphorbia schlechtendalii
AAGATTCAACAACTTAAAAGTGACTTAAAATTCAATTTTGAGAAACACTTTTAATGACTTAAAAATCGTTTTACAGAAACACTTAACTACTTATTTTTAAACTCCTTAAAAGTTAAAAAAACACTTTTAAGTTATAAGTCAAAAGTCATAAGTTTGGAGAATCCCCCCTTCGAAACTGATAATCTAACTCTCGGGTTTCCTATTCCTTTCACTAAAAAACCTTCTTTTTTGACTTTTTTTTCTACCAAATCAACTACAAAAAGACTTTGGGACCTCGTTCTTCAGCATTTCTAGCTCCAAAACTTGCGGGTTCACGTCGGAGGGGTAAGGTTCTGAGCTTTTGGAAACTCTTTGGCGTGATTTTGTGTATTATTTTCTGTCATTTTTGTAGTTTCGGCCTGGTCTATTTATTTTTCTGCTCTTTATTACTGTTTTATTCCCCACACAATGAGAAATCCATTTTTCCCCTGGTAACCGACCACATTTATGCCATGATTAAATCTTAAACAAATAAATTGGTAAATCAAGTCTAAAATCAATTATTTTCCGATAAAAGCGCACAGGGAACCTGAATTCCCCATTTTTAAATCAATTAGCACGTGATTCACCATAATCTAACTTATTTCCATGACTAATTGCGTCTTGTTTGGTTAACTAACTGTTCCATGATGTTGTGATATATGTCTCGTGCAAACTTTTGTAGATGCATATAGTTTAGGTTAGATGTACATTAGGGTTTTATTTTTCCTTCGGGTATAGCGATTGTAAATAAAATGTATTTGTTGATCATTTGTATATTACCCCTAGTTTGTATTATTATTTACCCTACCCCTTTTTGGTTAGAAACCTCGTATTTGCTTTATTTATCGCTTTCTTTACTTTTTTACCGCTTTATTTATCGCTTTCCGCATGTGTATGTTTAACTCCAATATAAGCCGAAAATGACTAGAAATAATTCGAAATGTCTTAAAGGTGGTTAATTGCTTGTAATTAAAACTCAAATAACGACGAAGTAGCTAACTCATCCAGACCCAAATCTCTTTACTACGGTGTGGTCTAGGCTTAATAGATCTAGGCTGTACCGAATTTCCCGGAAGAGCTGATTCGGGTGGCAACTCTGTAACAACTTAGGCGAGAGGTTTAGGTATCGTGTCTTTCAAAAACTTTTCTATCTCGTTTCGTGTTTTCATAAAACTCCCATGCCCAATCTCATGGGGCCGGTGCCTCTCGGCGATCACGCGGGTCCAAAACGTCGTATGCTCACAGATGTTATCTGCCATTGAAGAAGGTTGTCGATTTCATTAAGAACTCAAGAGTGCAAATTTTCTTTTAAAAATCAACTACAATCTTCCTCTGAATCATCAAAAGCAAACACTTCTCTTCATATCTATTTGTAATAGAATTTTACTGAAACAACATTCAGAAACTCAATTCCTCTTTTCTAAAACAAAATCGTAAACACTAGCTTGGGTTAAGTTAGTGTGAGGGAGCTTAGCGAACTTAAGAGGAAGGTATTCTGTAAGTGAGAAGCTCAGCGCCTTAAATACAGCGAGGATGTTACTTTTGTATTGGTATAGCCCAAAATTTGCAAAGGTTGTTGGAGGGTACTTCAACCAACAATTGTAGAAGGTTTACTCTTCACCAGAAGAAAAGTATACAGTGAATTAAATTTTGGACAAGAGATTCCAAGGACTAGATTAGGCAGAGGTTGAACCATGATAAAAATCCATGTTTGCATTTTCTTAACTCTATTCTCTTTATTGTATTTGCAGTAATCTAGTTAAGAAATTGAAATTAATTCTGATCACAAAAAGACTTGAAGAAAAAGGGGATTCCGAGTATACTTTGTATACTCAAAGGAAGCTTCAGAAGCAAATTCCGCTAACCTATTGAAGTAATTGTTAAATAAAAAAATAGTCATTCACCCCCCATCTGACCTATGCTACACCCTACTTGGATCCAACAATAATATTGTAATCCTAAAACCTAATATGTATTTATTAAAGTTTATTTACATTTTTGTTGTGTATGAATATTGATGAAATATTAAATTTATCGTTAAAATTTTTTATACATACTTTAATTTTATGAGGGCAATTTACAATTTTTTACTCAGGGTCCCGAGAATCTCTGATACGGTCCTGGTGACTTGGAAAATGTAGTTACGTTAAAAAAAACTAGTTGGTTGGGAATTAAAAGGGTAATGTCTACAGGATAAAGAAAAAAAAATTTCCACAATAATCCAAAAAGGTGATTAGGACCATTTTTTTCTTGTTTTGGAAGGAAAATAATTATAATTAAAAATAAATTGAGCAATCAACAATCTAACTTCTCTTGAAATCAAACTTTTATAATTAAAAAATAAATATTTTAAATTTTTATTATTAATTTTCATTTGAATTATGAATATTGATTAATATTTCTTACTGTGTATGGTATTATGTGTTACTATAGTATGATTGTGCATTTTTTTTAAACAAGTCCGTTAATTTTCGGTTTTTTAGTATTATATTAAATTTCAAATCACTTAGAAATTTTTTTTTTCAAAATACCATAGAATTACCTTAAAAATTTGTTTCACTTTCTGTAACTTTCTATTATTTTCTTATCATGTAAAATTGCCTTAACTTCTCAATATGTGAATGTTTTAAGCAGGGTTTTAATACAGGTAATTTAACCACATACCCAAAAAAGTTAGATTTTATTGCTTTTATAACAATGAGAAATTAATATTCAATTGTTATTTTATTATATTTTTTTTCCTTTTACCAATTTTTCCTTGTAACTACTTTCTTTCTTCTATTTTATTTAAATTTTGCAACTTCAAACCTCCATATCTCATAAACCGTTCATTTTTTTAGTCGATGCTTTGAAGTATTTTGTTCGTCTTAATTTTATCTTTAAAATGAAATATATTTTAAATTTTTCGAAAAAATTAAAAATTTATTGAAATCTTATACATAGTATAAAAATTGTATAATAAAAATAACAATTTTTCATGAATACGTTATACAATGTATAAGAGTGGTATAATGTTTTCTAAAAGAGACTACAGAATACATTAGACCACTCTTATATCATATATAATGCCTTCATGAAAAAGCAGTAAAAACGGGTATTATACAACTATTATACTATGCATAAGACTATGATAAATTATTTTTATACTAGAAGTGAGTTTTGTTGTAAACATAACTACTATTAGACCATGTATAAGATCTTTCATATCAGGTTTTAAGGTATTCATGCCATGATTTTATGGGGAAATCAGTACTTTTATGAACATAAAAGAGAAAAAATATCTATATAAATTCATTATACAACTTTATATAATGTGCAACGCCTTCATGAAAAAATAGTAAAAAAGGACATTATACCACAATTATACATTATATAAGATTGCGAAACATTATTTTATTTTTCGAAAAAGTCAAAGTGTATTTTATTTTAAAGATAAAATTAAGACGAGCAAAACATTTCAAAGTGTCAATTCGAAAAAATCAATGGTTTGTGAGATATAGACGTTTGAAGTTGCAAAAATTCAAAGTACATAATACATGAACCAGACTGGCTAGTCCGATCCAAATGGTTCTTGACTCACTTGTTCCACGACAATAACACTAAAATAATATTGTTTTGTTGAAGTTGGAAATGATCCCACAACCTCTCACATGCATGCCATATGACTAGGATTGTAAATGAACACAAGCTACTCCTGAATAGCTCGATGTTCGATTCGGTTAAAGCTCATTCGAGCTCGATTCAGTAATAAATAAGATTGATTGTGAAAACGTATCTAGGTTCATTTTAATAAGCAACAGAGGTTGAACAATGGGGAACTCGGTTCGAAAGCTCACAAACATGCTCGATGAGCAGCTCGCTGACAAACTCGCAAACTACTCACGGATAAGCTCGTTAACAGGCTCGTGAACACGTAAAAAATTAAGCATATTATATTTATTATATAAATCATAAGTATATTATGAAAATAAAATATACATGAATATACATGTACCGTTAAATTTAAGAATTTGTATGAAATTATATAAGTTTTAAATACATAACACTTTCATACATGAAGTTATAACATAAGTTTAATTTTGAAAATTAGTGCTTGTCAAAAAATTTTATTAATATTTGCTCTACTAAAGCTCAACTAAACGAAGCTCGACTGACCTCGATTTATGCTCTACTCTGGCTCAGTTTGACCAAGCTCGAGTTTTGCTCGAACTCGGTTTGATCAAAACTCAAGCTCGATTCGAGTTCAATAAACAAATAGAGTTTGAACAGTCAGTGTTCGAGCTCGGCTCGGCTCGGCTCGACTCGTTTACAACCCTACATGCCTTATCATTGAACTACTACTCTCAGTTGATTTTATATTCTCATTGTAATTTTTTATAAGATTTAGTTTTAAATTGTTTTAAATGGAACTATTATTTCATTTCCTAAAATACTATAACAAATTATTTAAATTTTTTATTTGATGTATTGTGTAAATTAGATGGACCGTATTATTATTTAAAAATATTTTTTGATTACGGATTTTATTTTATTACATAAGTAAATAATATTTAAAATTTGAATTATTTCAAATGAAATTAACATTAAAATATTTTATTAATTAAATATTTAATTTTCATATACTATTAACAAATATATTATGTTCGTACACTATTAACAAAATTTATAAAATTTTTCATATGGTTTAATTGAACTAAATTTGTTTCATTTAAAAAGTAGTGACACCTTTCTTTATGTTGTGTTAATTTTATTAGGATCTTGAATTATATTACAGGTTTAATATAAGTTCGTAAAAATATTAATATTATCAATATATTTTAAGAAAATTTAATTCAATCATTGAATTAATCAGGTTAAATCTTTAATTCATGACCCTCTTCTTTCACCAATTTGATGACAAGCTCGGGGTCTGAAATTCATGATTTTAACTACTATTTGACATTAAGGAGTGGATAAAACTTTAAAATAACTCTAGTGTTTTGCATACTTTATGAAACAAAGACTTTAGCAATTGCACTAGGCTTCGTTCTATTTAAGTTATTAATAGATATACTCTTTATCGCTGAATTTATTTCAGTATGTATGGATAACTATCCAGTGTTGAATTGAAGTCATTACTAATTTGACGCTATCACCTCGTTGAGGTGGCATGTTGCCACGTCATTCAGCAACATCAGTAAAATCAAAGATGAATATAATATGCTCATCATAGAAGATTCAACAATTATTAATACAACTAGTACAATTATCACACTACAAGTTCAATTTTTTTCAACCTTGATATAATAAGGTGAAAGTTTGAAGAATTGAATGGTAAAGTCAACTAGTGTAGCTAGCATGTATAAATTAGTACAAAGCGGACTTCATTCTACACAAAGTGTTCTTTTCACCTTCAATGACTACGCTATCCTCCATTTCATTTGTTTCAATCAAAGAGTCCTTCAATATGCCATATATCAACTAGAAAGTCAACCATTTCCTGCATTATTCACAACATCAAATCCATTCTCACATCAATATTTGTTCAGAGATCACAACCAAAAATGGTCCAATTGATCTCCAATGAAAGACAATTATTGATCTCTCGACACATTGAGCCTTGAAGTTATTGTAAAAAGTTACAAGTATAGTTCCCATTAATGATAATTATTGAAAGTACTCATTCCAACGTGTCAGCATTGCCATTCAACATATTGCAGTCGCTATTACAAATGACATGATTTAACCATGGACTCAAGCCAAGCAAAAGTCTAAAAGATGCCAAGTTAACCCCACTAATACCTTCTTGCTGACATGACATTTACTTATCTAACATGACGGGACTTCGAGTCTAACATTACTTAACCAATTAGAAAAGTTTTACCATTTCCATTTTCAGGTATAGATTTGGTCGATATTTCATAATATTATTTTGACAACATTTGAAGTGTTGCCATTATTAATTTATCAAAAAAATTCAAGTTTGAAGAAGCTTACTGGTAAAGGAATAGGCTCGGAGAATGGTTCATTGGTCGACAGCAATTCTTCATAAGTTGTTGACCAGCTGCAGAAGATGTAACTTTTTTAAGTGAAACACCACAGAATGATGAATAGTTGAAGAAAATAATACCATCAAATAACATTTCAAATGCATCAGCAACAGCATATTTCTGTCAAAACTTGATTTTGGGGCAGATTGATTACAAATTTATATTTGACGTATATTATAGAAGTACATGCTGTTTAATTTCTCACTTTCGAACAAGAGTAGGGACAAGTCTTAGCAAAATATGCGCAAAGCATATAACCTCAACCTTTGCAATTGCAGGAAGTTACATAAGCAAATATGCCTTTTTCAATAGTTTAATTGCTTTGATTAAAACATAAAATTGGGTCTATGTCTGTAGCAAGAATTATCTTTCTCCATGACAACATTCTTGACTTCCAATATAAAATACAAATATAAGTGATTTTTACGAATGCAATCAATTTTCACTTATCTTCATCAATAAAGATTTTGACGTATGCCTAATTAAACAATGAAATGAATCCAAAAATAATATAGCACATTTCCATTTACCAACAAATATCAGCAAAAGCCTTTTGATCAGGGACTTATAGAACAGTTGGCATATCATTTCATATTTTCCAAGGAAGGACCCATTAATAGAATGATAGTTGTAGTAACATATTCTACCATAATTGCAGTAACACTTGATTCACTCACATAGGTTTTGGAAAAATGATAGCATTTGTAAAACCACAAGTGTTTTTACCCTTCAAAACATAAGGTGAAATGCATAAACCATCCCATTACTTGTGGTCTAGTTCTACCAAAATCACATGTTTTCAATATTTTCAGTAAATTACAGTACACAAAAAAAAATTGCATTAACACAACTTAACCAGAATCCAGCGACAAGGTCACCAAAATGTTGACCTGACATGCTAGTAACTCCGAATTTTGGCGATAAGACTAAATAAATTTATGAGATAAAAAGGAGGGAGATATTCACTATTGAAGAATGATTATAATGCAACTTCAGCACTATAGTGGACCTACTTTCTGTCTAGTTTGGTATTTTATTCAAATAGTTAAAAAGTGTTTTCAATTTTCAAGCTCAAATTGTATGCATATGGCTCTAGTAAAGTTAATAACCTTAAAGTTGAGGGGAGCTATAGTACGAATATTATTCAATAATTTACTCCTAGCTCGCGGTCAAAAATTGAATTTTTAGGTGCCAACTGAGACTGGAAATCGGCAGCATTTAAAATGTGGATCTCACGCTATGCTAATTTCTAAAGCAAATATAAGTTTAAATCGCTAACTATAACAGAACAAAAAAGTTAAATTCAGATCTTGCTTTGCTAAAGAAGTAAGAATGTGAAAATTCACTACCTTATGATAGGGTCCTTTTGCATTGTTTTAGATTTCTGGTCTCCTATCCACTTTTTTCTGCTCTCATGCCAAGCAATTGCAGCTACATTTACAAGTTTGGCGAAAGCAGATTAAAAAAACAAAATTAATTGACCGCGAATGTGAATAATGTGGAGCACATTGCACAGATTTATGTCAAGAGAGTTAAAAGAGAGATGAGATAAACAATATTCAATCTTTCAAATCTCCATTTTGAAATGGAACTTAGTCAAAGTTTTTATGACCATACATGCATTGCTTCATAGGAAGTTTCTGCCAAGTTTTAGTACAATGTCCTGAAAATGTTGAACATGGGAAGTTACAGATATGCCAAATTACAACAAAAATACATAGGAGAAAGGAAACCAGCTGTGAATGCAATGTCAAAATGTACATGATTGAGAATAAATTAAAGCAGAAGCAGTGCTAGAGAAAACACTTAATCATGTTCCTTATATTAATTAGAATAACATTTGCCAAATGAAATTGTTAGACTATAAGCTTGATTGTAGGAATATCCGAGTTTTCTTCTATCAATGAAAGTCAAGTAAATAATTTTCATTTTCTCACAATGTAGTCTCTAATTTTCAGCATGGCATCGTATAGTTTTAGTCTTTTACAAAACCGAAATATCCATGCACATTGTAGCAAAAAGTTTAAAAACTATCAACTATCACGAGTTAAGTGATTCATTTTGGTATTCTGTATTATGTTCAACACCAATGAACTATGTAAGAGTTACGGAATGGTATTCTAGTCCTGACAATGCCTGCAACAATTATTACAATGAATCTTCAATCTCAAATATTAAGGTTTGCTATAAAAAAACCAATCAGCGAATATATAATTAAGACACAAGAAGGTTCTACTGAAATACATAATCAAACATAACCAGAAGCTCAATCACATTGAACATGTACAGAATAAAGATACGTATTCTGACTAACCGTGATTGATGAACACAGGAGAATTGACACTCGAATCTATTTCGGCAGGCTTATTTACTGTATTGGGACACTCTATAGATTTCTTGTCATAAGAATGGGAGACTGCAGCACTGACTTCCATTTCTATACCAAATGACCATTCCTTTACACAACGACAATGCAGCTGTTGGCAACTGTTCCGCTTAACTAATTTCGTTGCGGTTTTATCAGAAGATACTGCAGTTTGATATGTAACAAGGTTTCCAGAAAAACTGCTCGGCATAAAATAGGTTCTTCAATGCACTAACTGATAACGAACAAGTGAATATCAATTAAAAACAATGATTAAAACAAACATTTTATAGCATTTATATAACCACGGACAAAGATTCAATACTGGGTAATACATTCCATCTACTTGCACAAAAAATCAATTGAATCGAGCATCACAAAGGGAAAACTGCATTTATTTACAATTGATTAGTAAGAATACCAGAATTCTCACTCTCAATAACCTAATGCGATACATCTACAACTAATTCATGAAAAGACAAAGCATCGGAGTCAGATTTAATTGAATAAATAAATCCATGAACTGGTACAACCGACAAACCATCTATTGTTTTCCAACCAAACAAATTAACAATACAAATAAAGAGGGGTTAAATCTTTCCATTAACAAAATCGAGAAACTTACAAACCAAATAACACTCACATTTCTCAAAGATCAAGAAAAATCTGGTTCTGTAAATTCTAAAAGTACAATTTCAACAATCGCATGATTCAGATCTCAACCTTTACCCAGAATGCCATTTTTATTATGTATTCAATCTTTCTATTCTTTGTTGTTCGAGAAAATATTCATGAATCATTCTGACAAAAAAGAACAATAAGAGAGAGGAATGGGCATACCTAAGCTTGTTGAAGATTATCAACAATAATAAATGGGTTAACACTGAATCTAGCGATTTCCACAAGCTTTCAAGGGGCTGGGAATTGGAAAGATAAAATATGTAGAGAAAAGGTATATTTATATTCAATCAACTTGCTCTGACAAATAATTTCATTAATTTAAATAAGTAAACATTTAATTAACTTTTTTTAATTTTCTTGATTCTTTTTTGTTTCTCCTTAATTTTCAGGAAAAATACATGCTAGCTTGAATTTTTATTAATCTTATATTTCAGCCATAGATAATATACGACGTATTATCAATTTGGTAATATTAGCTATGAACTTGGTTCTCTGTAGTATAAAATTTTTTTAATTAATTTAATTTTTTTGCAATTATATACTTCAATTATGAATAGTTTACATGTATACTATACTTTAATTTATGAATATTATCTCACAATCATATAAAAAATATAAAATTTAAATCCATAAGTTAAAAGTTATAATTTTTTTTTCAAAACTCATATCACATATCAATCAATGTAGGGTAAATTCAAGAAAAAATCATTTTGCTTTTGAAGATTTTATTTTTGAAAAATGAAGTATACGATTCCAAATTAGCAGATAAATGATTAAAAAATTTTGTAACTTAATATTTTAAAATAAAAAAGCGATGCCCAATATATGTAAATAATAAAAAAATTCAGTATTAATCATTTTAGAAGTATCCTCTCTATTTCTCTTTCGAGCTGACTTGGACATTGTATTTTCATGTGGATAAGGTATGGATTGATTTCGGATTACCAATATCCCCTTCACCTAACACTTTAAATGTAAAAAATATGGGTATTTTTAGTCATTTTCCAGTTGATCATCGCAGATCTTGTATTGCTTTGTGGTCCCTTTTATTCGAACGGAATAAAAAAATAAAAAGTAAGGAGTGGTTATAAAAACTTCTCATTTTCAATTTTTAACTTAAAAGTGTTTCTTAAGAAGATTTTAACTTATAATTCAGATAATGAAGTATTTCTGATAACTTTCTTTTAACTTAAAAGTTAAAAATAAGACAGAAGTTAAAAGTAAGTCAGACTTACTTTTTAAAAAAGTCACTTATAAAATATGAGTGATTTTTTTGAGAAGTTTTAAGAAATTCCTCATAATTTTCGCCCACTAAAAGAAGATGGCTAAAATCTTTGAGAGCCCATCATTCAAACTTATTTTTTTTAGAACAATGCACCAATTAATTTTGCTACAAATACTATATGTTACTCTCAACTTATAAAAAGATCAGATTTCTCAACATGGTAAAATTGATTCATTTAGTCCACTCAGCATCACGTGTCAGAATATGGTTGATTTGATTTTATAAAGATGCAATTTTTTTATTTTTCTCTCTCAAACAAAAAGTTGGCATTGAAAGAACAAAGTGGTTTCGGGGAAAAAATCATCCCCATCCCCATCTCCACTAATGTTTCGGGGAATTTTTTCCCCATTTACTATCGATGAATCCCCATTCCCCCATGGGATTCCTCAATTTCTCATTTCAAAGTTACATAGAACAAAAAATTTCATATCAAAACTTCAAAAGAAAAAAAAATGATCAAACCAAATTTGTTTCAATATTTTCAATACTAAATATATTTAAATACTTAAAACATTAATAACAAGTTCAACACTAAATTGTGGAAAAATAAAAAAAAATTTGTTCTATAGATTAAATTGAAAATGATTAATATAAATAAAGGATAAAAGACTTCTTCTATGAGCCCATAACCCATATATCCAACATTACTATTATAAAAAATTCATGTTAACAAATACTAAACATAAAAAAATATTATAAATTCTTTGATGTTTCAGGGAATATTCGAGGATTTCCCAATGGGGCATTGTCGGATTCGTGGAATTTTCGGGGTGGGGAATGCATTCCCCATCCCCATCCTCGTTAAAGGTTCGGGAATGAGATATTCCCCCATCCCCACCCCACAGGAATCTTATCAGGGATTCCCCATCTTTATCGAGGTGGATCCCCATCGGGTTCGAAGAATCTCTACCCCGTTTTCATCCCTAATTCTTGCAAGTTGAGGGGGGGGGGGTAATTGGTCCTTTTGCAAATTGGGGTGGCATCTGGCGTTTGGCGCCAAGTGAGGGGGTGATGATGTATTTGACATTTTTTACCAAAAAAATTCAAATGAAAACGATCTCTTTAAATTTGGTACAAATGGTCATGTGTCACCCATATTTTTCTAGACTTTCACTTTACCCCTTAAAGTTGGTGAAACTAATATAGTTTGTCCCAAGCTTGTTGAAACCAAACTAGACTGACTAATTCGACCGATCTTACAGTGACCGTACACCAATCGGTTTAAGTTAATGGGGTGGTACTATGAGGGGTGGTCCTTTTCGCGGAGAAATGTGGGTTTCAGCACGTTCATCAAAATATTGTGGTTTTCATGTAAACTTATCAAGTGTACAAAAGTTAGCTTTTTATTTAAAGCGAAAAAGGTGATTTGATCAAGAAATGCAAAATAAAACTTTTTACTTTACTTTAAGGAAAATAGAGTCCCCATCTAGTTCAGGTCCACTGGAAAATTTTGGTATACTGATCCTGATGAGACGCTTATACCGATTAAAACAAGGTTCTGAGTTCGGAAAAATAGTTTCTAAATACACACTAAATCGGAGAATTGTTTTGTTCATGGCAACTTTTATCATTGAGATGATAATTTTATGTTATTTTTATCATGTTTTGCATGCAATAAAGTCTACATTATGATGAACTAATAATTGACATTTAAAATAAAAAATTTCAATAGGGTAACGACACTACTTTCAATTTTCACACGAAAGGGCAGAGTTTCCCCTTATTTGAGATTCCTGGTGTTTACCTGCAAGCTTAATTCAATACATTAATGCATTTTAATGAAAAACAATGGTAAAGAAGTTTTAATCAGCTCTTTACCCCCAACATTTACATTATGATGAATGTAAAACTAGCATGATAGTATGGAAAAAGAGTAGATTTGGAATTATAATTACCCTCAGTTACCTTTTCATTTGTCTAGCATAACTTGAGAGCCAATTTAGATTGGAAGTTATCAAAATAAAGATGAAATTGATGGAAAAGATATCAAGCACAAGTTTATGGCTATAAATTTGGCAGATCTAGTGATTTTGGTGCTTTTTATGAGATTTATACTAAAAATTGATCCAAATTGATTTAGAAATGTAAAGGAAATGATTTGAATGATTTTGTACCTTGGTACATGTGAGTTTGGACGTGTATTGAAGCTAGAAATGAGAACTTAAAGTTGAATTTTTAGAGTATAATTTTTTGGATCTTGCAAAATGAAGTAAAAAAGCTTCTTTTATACTAGGGAGGAAATTGGGTATGCACCCAATTACCAGGTCAAAAGTATATCTCTGGAAATCCAGGCAAGTTGAATTACCTTGTTGTAATGGTCATATTTATGACCATTACACATGGGACCAATTGTCACCCGTAAACCTGTGATAGTTGGGGTGGTAATTGGGCGTACACCCAATTACTCCCGTATTATAAATACAACCCCAACTCTTTATTTTTCTCACATCTTCAATCCTTTCTTTCTCTCTTGCAATTTTCTTCCTTCCTTTTGCGAATTTTGGTCCCTTTTGGACTTTTCGTCATAATATTTTTGTTATTATTCCATTTTATGCCCCATGCTCTTCCATTTTTGTGGGGTTTCTATATTTTACAAGTTGTTTTAAGTTTGCATTCCTCCCCCTCAAATCAATATCGAGATGGAGAGAGTCGACATTGATGGATTCAGTATCTTCCGAAGACTTCCATGGGTTGCCTTTTGATTGGAAGTATCATAGGATTGCCCGAGGTAACTTTATTATTTTGCCACTGAACCCAGATGACCACTTATCTCGCAACTAGGTTAGTCCCTTTATCTTTATTTTATTTTATTTTATGCATTATGCAAATTTGTTTATTCAAAAAATTTATCATTGTTTCTTGTATGAGATATTTATGCATGATCATGCTTTGTTATTTAGAATATTTCTAAGTTATCAGAAATTTTATATACTTGTCTCATTATTATTTTTTTTGAAAATTGGCTTTATCTTATTCATGAAATTAAATGCTGGTGGTAGGGATGAAAACAAGGCCCCAAATCTCCGAATCCAATGGAGATCCGCTGCGATAAGGATGGGGAATCCCTTATAAGAATTCCCCACGGGTAGGGAGTGGAGAATTTTTCGTACCCGAAACCTTAATGGATATGGAGATGGGGAATGCACTCCCCAATCCGATAAATCTCCGAACCCGACACCGATATACCTCCATTTAAAAATCCTCAAATATTTCTCGAATTATTCCCGAAATCTTCAAATATTTTCTATATTTTATAAAACAAACAATTGTAAACGCCACTTCCTTGGATTAGATCCATTATAAAACAAACCATTATAGGCTTACTCCTTGGATTAGATCCAAGAAGCTGATCTCACGAGCTGAAGGTGGTACCTTGAGTCAACACATGAATTATTCGGGTAATACATTGGAGATCTCTATAAGATAGACACTCGGAAATTACTAATCCATGTGTTGGTGTCATGTCTTATTGCAGTAATAGTACAAGTATCCTCAGACCTGAGATACCGGTTACCTTATGTAGGAGTTGCTATATGTTGGGTCATACTTATTCATACCTTGGCGATCAGGAGGACATGGGTAATTATGGGTATAACGAAGATCACATGTTGGTAAGCTTTGTAGTCAAGATGGGATTCATCGCTCCTAATATAGTGATATAATGGGAGATGTACCTTAGGGCCCCTTGTTGAAGTGACACACTCATAAACCTCTGATTAGAGTATAAGATTGATAGAAAGGGTTATAGTCAATAAAGATACATAATGGTTGAGTGGTGTTCTTCGTGAACAAGTCTAATTCTAGGATAGCCATGACTATTACATGAGCTAACACTTAATCTGAGCTCATTAAACTGGATGGTGCTTAACCTGATGGAAGGAGTGTATTGTATTGGTTACTACTGCAAAACTGGATCAAGTTACAGGCACGTGACGTTCCAAGTATCGGGAGATCATACGCCTTTGCTAAAAAGCACATTTGATCATCTAGAGCTATCAGGTTCCATATCAGTTTATAACACTAAGCCTAAAGGTTCCAGATGGGAAGCCAAGTTTAGGTTAACATCTAGCGGATCTATACTTTGGGATCCTATGAGATCACACACTTTGGGTCTTTATTGGACTATGTAAAGAACCTATGGATTGGGTCTATATCGAAAATACAAGTTGTGAAATCAGTGAGAAGAATTATTAATTGGTTAGACCGAACTAATAATTAAAAGAAATAATGAGAAAATAGGGAAAAAGGTTGCACAAAGTGAGCAAGGGAAATTTTCCCGTTACGAGTGGGCCCCAAATGAACACGGGATGTTCTAAGTGGGGCCTGTGCGGCTGCCTAGTGAGCCAATGGGCTTGTAGGCCGCTAGCCCACGGGGATAGCCTGCGCATGCTAGCGAGTTACAGGCTGCAAGCACTGCCGTAAGGCAGCACTTACGCGGCCTACGCTCAACATGGGCTGGTGCAAGCTGGGTTTACGGGAAGGCTCGTGATAAGTGTATAATTACACTTAATATCATATTAATTTTACACATTAAACACTACGAATTAAGTCATTTTTATACTTCATATAAAAGATTTCACGTGGTATGTAGTTGTTTTTTTATGCAAATGCAGATACTAGGTAAATCTTGGGAGTAAAATGATCTAAAGTGGAATTCTATGAAAAAAGAGTGAAAAAGGTGC
>CATIWQ010576516.1:0-39309 GCA_949673415.1 Euphorbia schlechtendalii
GACAGGGCTGGGTTTGTTAAAATCCATGACGTTGTTCATGAAGTTGCTCTTGTAATCGCATCACGAGTACAAAATGCCATTGTAGGTGCAGTTAATGTTAGATCAGCGGATTTTCAGAACAAAGATTGCACCAGAATTTCCTTACCTTATAGTGATATATCTGGGCTTCCGGAAGTTCTTAATTGTCCAAAAGCAGAGGTGTTTTCAGTGTTTGCAAATGATGTGCTCGTTGAAATCCCTAGCTCATTATTTAAAGGGGTTCCAAAGCTCAAGGTTGTGGATTTTACTGGGGTGTGTTTTGTATCCGGTTTGCCATCGTCACTTTGTTTGCTTACTGGCCTCCAATCATTGTGTTTGCAAAGATGTAGGTTTGATAATGTAGCTACTGCTGCTGAGTTGAAGCAACTGCAGTTGCTCAGTTTTTCTGGATCAAACATAAAAGAATTGCCTGAAGAAATCAAGGGATTGACTCAGCTAAAGCTATTAGATCTGAGAGGCTGTTCTTCGCTCCAGGTAATTCCTGCAAATGTACTGTCAAAACTGTCTTTATTAGAAGATCTGTACATTTTCAACAGTTTTGATGGATGGGAGGCTGAAGGTAATGCGAGTCTTAAGGAATTGATGAACTTGTCTCACCTCACAACTTTAGAAATACAAGTTAAAGATGACAAGTTATTACCAGAGGACTGGTTCTTTAATGGAGTGCAAAACTATAAAATATGTATTGGTGAATTGCGTTGGTTTGAGAAGGAAACATCAAAGAGGATCCTAAAGCTTGAGCTGAAAACAAATACTGGTTTGATGGATAGGATAAAGAGTTTGCGAGAGGGACTGAAGTTCTAGATTTATATGATGTGAAGGGAGTTGAGAATTTGTTGTATGACTGTGGCTCTTTTGGAAAACTACAAATTCTAAGAATCTTCGGATGTGATACAATGGAGAGTCTCTTCTCAAATTCATTTGCCAAAACAAGTGAGATGGTAAGTCTTGTATTAATCCATTGTTATTTCATCATCATTTCATTAATTTCTCCTGATCTTTGTTGATTTCTTAAATTATTGCATTTTTAATTTATATCATGTATTTACTAGCACTAAAAGAAGCTAACCCCTATTTGCTTTAGATTCATCATTATATGTACCAACTCATCATGTAATAGTTTGTTTTTCTACTAAATGTTTTTCATTGATAATATTTTGTTCAGGCTAATTCAAATTTTATCCTTTTTTTTCATCAAAATTAACAAATAATAAGTGGGCAGGTTTGTTTCTCTAGTTTAACAAGCTTGGACATAAACAAGTGCAATGGTTTGAAGTACGTATTTACGCATTCAATGGTGAAGTCTTTTAAGCAACTTGAAAAGCTTGAAATAAGATGCTGCGAGTCAATGGAAGAGATAATTCTGAGTGAGAAAATTGAAGAACAGATCAATGATACGATTGTATTTCCTAAACTTGACAGTCTTGATCTTTTTGACCTTCAAAAACTGAAAAGGTTCAGCTGTGGAAGTCCAGTTGATTTTCCATCGCTGAGAGAATTGAATATAAAAAAATGCGGAGCAATTGAGAAGAACTTGGTGTCTAAATTTATGAATAGATGCAACAATAATGAGAGTTTTGATGAATACTTCAACGATATGGTAATTATTTTTGCTTTTTTATTGTTCTAAATGTTTTGCTAATTTTATCTTGTTTATCTAACCTAAAATGAAATTTCCCGAGTTATAGCAAAATGTTTGACAAGTAACGACTTTACTTTTTGTATGTATTGATTTCAGATTTCTTTCTCCAACTTAGAACAACTATGGATATCTGGAATGGATCAATTGAAATATGTATTTCATTCATCTTGTAATCTACCTCAACTTCAAGATCTCATTATAGATGGATGTGGTGCAGAAGTAATATTTGCAAATGCTCTAGATGAAACTATGGAGACTGAGTGGCCCAGTCTGTACAATTTTGAAGTATGAAATTGTGATAATTTGATTAGCATTAGTGGCAACAACTCCAAGGTACATACCAACTTTTATCAACACATGCACTAGCTTATACCTTTATATATAAATATTCCTAAGAAGCTGTCGCTTTTGTTAATATTGAATAATATATACTTTATAGTTTATACAAATTTATCCCACTACTCTCCAAATCAAATTAATCCATACTAGTTGATTCAAATCAAAGAGACATTCCTTATCTTTATGGTTTTCTCAAACTTTGTGCCAATTGCAGGTTACTTTTCCCAACTTAATCTTTTTATCGGTTTCTGGAATGGATAAGCTGAAATATATATTTCCTGCATTGGTGGCTCGTGGTCTTCTCCAACTTCGAATGCTTGAAATAAAAAAATGTGGTGTTGAAGTGGTCATTGCAAATGCTAAAGAAGAATCAATTAAGATTGAGTGGCCCAGTTTCACTCATTTGAAAGTATTGCATTGTTATAAACTGATTAAATTCGGTTCCAACAACTACAAGGTATTCACCTACTTTTAATATACACTTGCTTTCCATTTCTTTTTATTTCATTTATATATAGAAAAAAAGGAAAAAAAATCTAAATGTTTGATAATTATTAACACACATAATCTAAAAATTAGGAACAAAGAATTGGGTAAAACTTAGTTGGTACACCTCTCTAAGTGGAAGTGGGAGTTTCGAGTTCGATAGCCAACCTCTTCAAAAATCCTGATCTAGGAAGCACAGAAACTCCTGTGACATGCCGTTTCCGCTTTTCCCATCCGTTTCGGAAACGGAAACCCCTACGAAACGTTTCCGGGCCGTTTCTGCAATTAATGAAAGTTGAAAACTCGTTTCTGTAAATTCCGGAAACTGTTTCCTAGCAATTCTTCATATCAAAAGACCCAATTTTAATTCATTCACAAAACTAAACTTTCTAATATATTCAAACTACCAAGACTTTAAAACCCTAATTCATTATTTATATTATTAATAATATTATTATATTATAAAAACTTGTTTTATTCCATTTTATATACTTACATTATTACGATTTAGTAAATATGACACAATTTTCGGACTTCATGAAACTTTATTGTCTTCGATAACCTTATTTACTATTATTTAATGTTTTGAAATAGCCATTACTCATGTAGATTTGCTTTATAATCAATAAATTTATTTTAAAAGTCATGTTTTTTAGTATTTTATATAAGAATGAAATAATACGTACGAAATTTTATATTTTTCATATTTATGAATATACCTCTAAATTTTTATTATTTACGCGTTTCCTCACAATTTCCGAATCTATATTTGTTAGAAAAGGCATTTCCCCGTTTCCATGTCAGTTTCCGTTTCCATTTCCATGCTACATAGTTAATTACAATACTGAAAAATCAGTTATCCATCGAAATGAATTGGAAACCGTTATTAAACAATTGCACAAAATGAATTTATATTGATATTCAGTTTCGTATTTACAATACCAACCGTTATTATTAATATAAATTCATCCTAATTATAATATGTAAAAAGATTATTAAAAAAAGCAAATTAATTATCGATCGACGCAAACTAAGAATCGTTTTTAAATGAATCATCATCTATTAGAAAAATAAATAAATAAGCTATTTTGAATTATTGTTACAAGAATTGAATATCATCGAGTTAACATTATACCGTACAGAAAAATAAAATCACATGATGGCTTCGGGAAGAATTAAAAAAAAATTATTTCGAAAATTTCAAATAGCAATTTTTTGTTGCCTTTTTCATAACGAGTTAAATTACAAGAAAAGCATAGATTATGTGTAAGAGTTCGAACAATTTAGCGGCCCATGGACATTGATGGAAGTATTAATGGATTAGGTTGACAAATCTCAAGAAATCTCTTGGCCAAAATTCTTGTACTCAATGCTAATTTATCTTTTCAATTAATTTGCTTCCATTTCCATATGCACTCGTATGTTCCAAAGTTTAATTCATATAGCTCATGAATGATACCTCCACAATATTTGCTTATAGCAACCACTAAAAACTTAACATAGATTTTTTTAAAAAAAAATGTTTTTCAAAAAATGATTTTATAAAAAAAAAAAAACAACTTAGTTGACTTGTGTTTGTTATTCTATAGACCAATTCTCGTGTGTCTCACCAAATAAAGCACATTTTACTCATCTATGATATCTTAAATTGGTACTAAAAGATGAGAAATTTAGTAGCTAACAAAATTAAATCAAGTCTGGGAACAAACTTGGATGAATGAGGAGAGAATGACATGTGAGAGTTTACAAGAATGCTTTGCCAAGTGAAGTTTAAGATGATGATAAGCTTTTTCTTTAAAGAGACATAACAATCATCTCTTTCAAGAACAACTTTGGTTATGGAGAGAATATTAAAGCATGTTGATGTTACAAGACCATCTGATATGCTCCCACCGCCATTATCTTGTTTTTCATTGTTATCATATGAAAACTAGTTTGGTCTGTAATCTCACATCTATCTATCGATGTCTATAATTATATAGGCAAATTTGAACTTTATTTCAACACCATTGAGTCCTACCATCAACATTTTTCTTATTAATTTATAAATATTTATTTATATTTTGGTTCAATGTGTAGTAAGGTACTTGAATTAAAAGACATGTACTCACTTTATAAACATGCCTATCTAGAAACCTAAAGACAATATTGAACCAATAACTGTTAATGTATATGGTCTAACCTTCAATCAAATAATTTTTTTATTTTAACAAATTTTTATTTGTACCAATTCCATAAAATAGGAAATGATATTTTTAAAGATATGAATTATTTTTTAAAATTTCCTTTTCTTCAATTTTATAGCTAGCTTCCTCACATAACATGACATGAGATAATGACTAAGTTATGAAAATTGTATTTCATTTTTATCCTTAACTAAATCAATGTTTTAAAATACATTAATAGTTTGTTTTAATAGGTAACAACTGATTTGGACCGGGTTCATCCAAACCCGATTCACATTAGGCTTGTTGCCATAGTACCAAATGTCATTCGCTATATTTTGCGTATCAATAGAAATTTCACATAGTCATCTCTTTGCAAATCCCGCGAATAGTCCTCTCTTTGCAAATTTTGCGCAACAAAGCTCGCTCTTTCCCTTCCAATGCCGCGGAAAATCTCTTATAAATATTCCTTCTTTTTTTTTTTTTGGTTAAACAACTCCTCAGTCTTACAGTTTTCATTGCTTAATAATTTTTAGATTCTTACACAAATTACATTAAAATATGCGTTGATAAACAAAAACATAAATTCAAAATCCGAACTTATATTCTAATACTGTATGTTGACAATTGTTTTTTCTTCATTTCTTTTGTATTTATATTTCTCGATTATTTAGTGGTTATTTTATTATCGACATATTCGTCAAAAATAAATATTTTGTTCCGCTTCCAGGGTTTCCTAAACAAATTGGTATCATAAACAAATAATATTTATTTTGAAATTTTACCATGGTGACATCAAAATTTGATATTGAGAAATTTGATTACGACAGTCAAGATGATAACAATTTTGACCCAAAATGGATTATAAAAGGCGATAATGGAGGAATTGCTTGAAATAATGGTAAAAGAGAAAAAGTAATACTTGGAGGAAAAAATACTAGCAACCATTCAGTTATTCTTGTCAAACGAGGTCCTTCCTTAAGTCATCCATGAGAAGACGGCCAAATGTTTATGGAAGAAACTCGATTCTCTCTATCTATCCAAAAACCTCATCAGCAAGCTTGTGATGAAGCATCGTTTTCATATGTTTTATATGGCAGAAGGTACATCCTTGAAATTACACCTCGATGATTTCAATTTCGTTCTTTTAGATCTTGAAAATTTGGATATCAAGTATGAAGATGAAGATAAAACTCTTATGTTGCTGCGGTCTATACCTCCGCCTTTCAAGAATTTTCGAGAGACCTTGATTTATTTTAAAAACACTTTAACCGTGGAAGAGGTGAGAGAGAGTTTGTATTCAAAAGATCTCATTGATAAAAAGCTTTCTGGTAAAACAACAAGTTCGATAAAAGGTTTGATTATTCGAGGAAGATCCAATACATGAGATCTAAGTAGCAGCAATGATTATCGCTTCAGATCAAATTCGAAATATCGATATAGTAATTTGACATGCAATTACTGTAATAAGACAAGCCACGTTAAGTCCAAATGTGACAAGCTCCAATAAAAGAAAAAAAGAAAAGAGTTATAAAGACGAAAGCCCCTCCAAATCCAATGTTGCAGAAGATGAGGTAGACCGCAAAGTCTATGTCGAATCTGACAATGATGCTAGATTTAGACAAGAATGGATTTTGGATTTAGCTTGCTCATTCTATATTTGTCTCCACAGAGATTGGTTCTCCCATTATGAGCTAGTAAATAGAGGATTTATGTTGATGGGAAACAATCATCCTTGTAAAGTAGTTGGAATTGGTACTATCAAAATTAAGATGCATGATAGTGTTATCAGAACCCTGATAGATGTGCGACATATTCACATGAAGAAGAACCTTATCTAACTATCTGCTTTAGACAACAATAATTGCAAATTTTCTAGTTGAGGTGGAGTTTTGAAGTAATTGAAAGGCACCCTCGTTGTGGCTAAAGAAAGAATAGTTGATTGTACGTGCTATAAGGATCAACAACAACATGCTTTGCAACAGTATCCTCTTCCATGTCAGATATAGGCATTACCAAATTATGGCATATGAGGCTTGGCTCTATGATTGAAAAAGGCTTGTCTATGCTTAGTAAAAGGGGTCTACTTTTCGTTCAAAGTACTTCCAAGCTTGAGTTTTTTTTATCATTGCATATTTGGAAAAATACAAACGAGTTAGTGTCAGTGGTGGTGTTCATAGAATAAAAGGTACTTTGGATTATATCAATTCAAACCTTTGAGACACCGCACATGTTCCTTCCAAAGGTGGAGCTCGCTACATGCTTATCTTTATTGACGAATCTACGAGAAAGATTGGACTTATTTCTTGAAACACAAGAATGACATCTTTAATACTTTCAAGTAGTGGAAAGCCTTAGTGGAGACTCAGACTGCCAGGAAGATTAAACATCTCCGTACTGATAATGGCTTGGAGTTTTGTAATGTAGAATTTAATACATTTTCTAAAAATATAGGCATCTTAAGACATCTCACAGTACTAGGTATGCATCAATAGAGTAGCCAAGCGGATGAACAGAGCCTTATTAGAGAAAGTTCGATACATGTTGTTAAATTCTGGTTTATCTCAAACCTTTTGGGAAGAAGTAGCTTCAATAGCTGCTTATTTGGTGAATCACTCTCCTTGTGCTCTGATTGATTGTAAGACTCCTAAAGAGTTATGGTTTGGAAAACTTGCTAATTATTGTGATTGGAGAATTTTCAAGTGTCCAGTTTATGTCCATGTCATAGATGGAAAATTGGAGCCTAGAGTTAAGAAGGGAATTTTTCTTGGTTTTCTCATTGGTGTCAAGGGATATAAAGTTTAGCTTCTTGATCCTAATTCACCAAAGTCTATTATCATAAAAAATGTTGTGTTCGATGAATCTACAATACTTCATCCAAGAAAATATCCCTCTGTTGCAAATGACACCACGATATAAAATTTTAGTAAGAAGGTGGAGGTTCGAGTGGATGTGGTGGACTCATTTGCTCCATTAGACACCACAAATGAGCAAATTTCAGATAAATTTTCTGAGCCTACAAAAGTTGAAGAAGCTACTACTACCAAATACGTGGAGCATCTTGTTATTGAAAGCAGACCAGGAAGAGAGAACAAGATTCCTACAAAGTCTACAGATTATGTCACTTATGCATTTGTCGCTACACAAGAAATATAAGGTATCAATGAAACTTCAACGTATACAGAAGCCATTTCTCATGATGATTCTACAAAATGGTTGATTATTATGCAAGAGGAGATAGATTCTCAACATAAAAACATAACATGGGAATTGGGACATTGCCTAAAGATAAGAAGATTATTGGTTGCTAATGTTGCGTTCAGTTGAGCTGCAGAATCAGTAAATCCATTAAGGATGGTTTCCATCTTATCAGCAAAACTCTTAGCACTCTCCTTAGCTAGATGGTTCCTTATAGTAAACATGCTCCCTTGGATGTGGTCAAACTCCTCATAGTAGATGGATTCCACAAAAATTCTTTTGTGCTCTTCAAAATCAAACATAGGTTCCTTCTTCTTCTTCTTCCCAGAAACCATCAATTCCATAGCCAGTAGCACTTGACTTACTACTACATCTAACTCAATGTTTGATTTGAGGGAAAGGTATTTAACCCTTGCAATCTCCCTTATCTTAGCCAAGATAGATGAGTTATTAGTGTCCTCTTAGACCTGATGGCTGTTGGTTAGGGTTGCTTCCTTGGCTAATAAATTTACCTCAACACTACTTACATTTATTATTGTTTCCTCCTAAATGTAGTTCTCAGTTTGAGGAATATCCCCAATCAGAGGGATTGAGGGGGTAGAGGTTTAGTTTGAAGAAAGGGTTGGTTGAGAAGTGGTAGTTGGTGGAATTGTATTAGAATTTAAATTTGTTTAGGTGAAGAAGGCGGAGAATTTATAGTCTCATTTACAATAGGGGGTTGTTGAGTTTTGTAGGAGAGGGAACAAGAGAATTTGAGGTATATGGAGGTGGTGAAGAAGCTTTGGTTCTTTCTTGGTGAGAATTGGGAATAGAAGTAGAGATAGAAGGTGTCAGTATGGGGGAAGGAAATTTAGGTTCATGTCGGTTAGCTGTTTGATCCAAGGATGGATCAGCTTCAGGCAACTTAGCTTGTTGAGTGTGAATGGGCAAAGGTGTAGATTCATCAAGACTAGTTGATTTTTCAAACTTATCTTGGCTAATTTCTTCCAACTCATCCTCACTTACTACAAGATTGAGGTTCCTTCTAGCTCTGTTTGGAGTACTCCTCTTCTTTTAGATACCCTTAAGCTTCTATTCTACTAGATTCAAAGAGCTCACAACTTCAGGGTCTACTTGAGCAAATTTTCTCTTCTTTTTCTTTAGCTCCTCAGCCATTTCAAAAATTGACACCTTTTATACTTAAACTATAAATTATAGGTTAGGATGAGGTAAAATTATTACATCAATTTCCTCAGCTGCCTCCTTGGTTCTAGCTTCTATATCTCTATCAACTTTTGCCTTGAGCTTGAGTTTCTTCTTAGGCTCCCCCTTAGAGGAAACCACAACCTTCTTCTTAGTTTGTTTTGAATCTAGACTCATAGCTACCTTTTCCTTCTTTAAATGCTCTCTAATAAGAAGCTCATCCTCTGTTTCTAGCTCCGACTCCTCATCCTCATAAATCTCTGAATCTATATCTTCTTTAAGCACATTTTCTAGTGCAACAGTACGCACAATCTTGATCTTCTTTGCCTTTACATCTTGTATTTTAGTGTATCCAATGTGTAGGGTTGAGAATTGAAGGGCTTAGAAGTGCCCTAAATAAAAAATATTCCTCACAAGAATGAAACACTTGCCCCTTGTAGTTCATATCCTTCCACATATATCTTAAGAGCCATCACTATGGCTGTAATGAGATACCAATAGTGGAACATGATTGTAACTTTCATTAAGTGGTGGAGAATCAATGCTGGCTAATTAGCTATTTCCCATTCACGATGTGGCAAATTACACACCTTTCAAACTTTGTGCAACTTGACAAAGAGCCCATCTTGAGTAGTAGATACTTCTCTAAAAGCTCATGGAAAACTCTAGCCCTCTAAGTCAATCCAGAGGCCTTAATTTCTCCAGACCCATAATCGTTTGGCAACTCCTAATCTCTTGGGATCTCCACTTACTCTTCATCAATCCTTCTCAACTCAGTCCCCTTTGTGTAAATTCAGAGAATGCTTCTAATTAGCTTTGTGGATGTCAAATATGATTAATTCTTGTTGTTAAAATATTAGAAAACCCTTCTTTGTGTAGAGGTTGGTTTAGAAACTCTTCATCACATCCTTGATAGCAGGTCCATCAAGGTACAAGAAATTCCTCAAGTTTTGCTCCTTAATTACCCTCTTCAAGAAGTCATTCTTTAAAAGCTTTTGCAATCCACCTCATATATTAGACCAAAATCTCTCTACAATACCCCATTTGGTTAGGGTAATTACAGTACCTTGAGAAAGAATCACCTTTTTCGTTCCACCAGCCATGTTGATAAGAATATTCTTTTATGATTTGTTATTGAGGATGAACTAATATTCATCTAGAGTTCCTTCTTGATTTTGGGATGCCATTTGCATTTGTAGAATAAAGTAGAAAGACATTAGGGATTTGAAAGAGAGAAAATGATTGCAATTTTAAAGCAGGTGTAACTCTCTCTCTCTCTCTCTCTCTCTCTCTCTCTCTCTGTGCAGCTTAAGTCTTCCTTGTATAGCTAATACAATCTGCAAGATAACTTCTATCCCTTTCACAGCCAAAGATTAAGGTGAATGGTGAGATAGAACAAAATATTAACCAACTTAGTAAAACGCTACGATTTAAGTAGAAACGGTCTAAATTTAAAATCTTAAAAGCACGAGATTTTAACTTCAACCGTAAGAGACTTAAACTAATAGTATTTACCAAGTTGAGTGATAACATGTTACCTCAATTAAGTCAGCACCACTTTGATTTAACTTTGGAAACTTAGCCATTTTACGGAAATTATCATCTAATTGGATTCGCCATGCTAATTAGCTCCTTGAGAGTGTTGAAGTACTCCTTTGCTAAAGGCTTTGTGAAAATGATTGTGCGCTGCTCCTCTAATTAAACATATTCAAATTTGACATCTCATCTTAACACATGATCCCTTATGAAGTGATTTTTAATATTGACATGCTTCATCCTACCAAGCTGAACTGGATTTTTGGATAGGTCAATTGCGCTCTTGTTATCACACATAAATTCAAGGCATTTAGAATTTATACTATAATCTTCCAGTTGCTACTTAATCGATAGGAGATGTGCTACGCAACTTCTTGCTCTCATGTACTCAACTTCTACAGTACTGAGTGCAACCGAAGTTTGCTTCTTGTTGTACCATAATAGAAGGCATTTTCCAAGGAAATGATGGTTATACATGATGTATGCCCTAGAGGCAATTAGGGTGATATATCTTTATTAACTATCATGTACAAACAGTTTTCAGATTATTGTTATCAATAATAAAGACATCTTTGTTATTTATCAATGCTTATTTAAATTATGTATCTTGGTGATATCATAAATATGTGTTATTATATATATGCACATTGATAAGATAAAGTCCATGACTAATTCATAGCGTGAAAGTGCGAGGATATAGTGGGAGCTATGTGGTGTGAGAAATGCACACACGTGTTATTATGAATAGTCTAAATATCCCTAGTCATACTTTCATTGAGACTGGACATCAATGAAGTGGACAGATTAGCATGTGTAGACTTACACCTTCAGCCGATCTCACGAGCTGAAGGTGGTACCTTGAGTCAACACATGAATGCATTTGGGTAATACATTGGATACTGCTATAAGATAAACACTCGGAAATAACTATATCCATGTGCTGGTGTCATATCTTATTCCAATAAGTATCCTTAGACCTGAGATACTCGTAACCTTATGTAGGAGTTCTTATACTTTGGTTCATACTTATTTATACCCTGTTAATCAGGATGATATGGGTGATTACGGATAGAGTGATGAACAATCGTTGGTAAGCCGAGTAGTCAAGATGAGATCCATCACTCTTGATATAGTGATATAATGGGAGTTATACCTTAAGACCTCTTATTGAAGAGACACACTCATAAACCTCTGGTCAGAATATAAGATTGATAGAATGGGTTTCTAGTCAATATTGATACATTATCATGAGTGGTGTTCTTCGTGAACAAGTCTCATTCTAGGATAGCTACGGCTATCACATTAGCTAACATTTAATCGAAGCATAATAAACTGGATAGTACTTAACCTGAAGGAAGAATTATATTGTATTGGTTACTATTGCTGAACCAGATCAAGTCACAAGCAGGGGAGGTTCCGAGTATCAGGGGATCATACGCCTTTGCTAGAAAACCTATTTGATCATTTAGAGTTATCAGGTTCCACATTGGTATAGAACACTGAGCCTAAAGGTTCCTAGATGGGAAGCCAACCTCTAGCGTCTCTATACTTTGGGATCCTATGTGGTCATACACTTTAGGTCTTTACCGGACTAAGTAAAGAACTTATAGATAGGGTCTAAAATTAAGAATTTCAAAATCGTTGGATGAGTTATAAATTGGTTGAACCAAGTAATAATTAAAAGTTTAAGGAAAGGGGTTTTGGAAAAAATTACACAAGGGGTAGCAAGGGATTTTTGTCATTGAGAGTGTGCCTTGTGAACAGGGGATGTTTACGAGTGGGGCCTGTGCAGTTGTGCTGCGAGCAAAATTTCTTGCGGGCCACTAGCATGCACTGGCACAAGGCTAGTGCATGCTGGCAGGTAGCAGGCCCGCCCGAAACCCATAAGCTGGGCTTGTGGGATAGCCCACAAGCTCAGCTTGCAGGGATAAGGTAAGCTAGTGTTAGTGCTGGTTAATCAAGACAGTAATTGAACATGCAAACGTTGCAAGGCAGAATTTCAAAACTTAAAATTAAACTAAGGATCTCCTAAGCATTCCATGAATGATATAATCTAGGTTAAAATGTTCCATAGATGCTTTTATGCTTATAAAGCTTATAAAAGAAACCTAGCATCCAATTTTAGAGCATTACCAGTTGATGCGTGCTTTCTCTCTTTTGGTGACGGTGTTCCCTTAGAGTATTTCGGCAGAACTTAGTTAGCACGAGCTTCCAAACTAGGAGAGCCTCTATGATTGATCCACATGGATCTTCACCAACCAAAACCTTGTTGAGGAAGAACCCATTAGTAAACAACAGCTATCAGTTCGCTCGTGGAGGATCTCGCACAACAAACGAAGAGAGAGATGTTGAACTAAGAGAGAAAAGCTGAGCTGAAGTGTGTATGTGTTGAATAAAGAAGAACTAGAGGCCTATATATAGAGAAAAGGGGGAGTGTTGGCAGCGCGGGTCACTAGGATTCGCGGGCCAACCAGTGACTCCTTGCCACAAGGCAAGCCTTAGCAAGCTTTCCTTGTGCCACAAGCTAGGCTTCCGAGCCTTCCTGCAAGCATTGCTTTGGGTAGCGCTTGCGGGCCGGTAACCAACTAGCGCGTACAGGCTATCCCCGCTTACTAGCGGCCTGCGAGCTTTTCAACTCGTGAGGTAGCCATGATAAATGTATAATTACACTTATTATCATGATATTTTTATTCATAAAATGATATGGTTTTGAGTCATTTTATACTTCATATAAAAGATTTCACGTGGTATGTAGTTGTTTTTTTATGCAAATGCAGAAACTAGGTGAATCTTGGGAGTAAAATGATCAAAGATGGAATTCTATGTAAAAAGAGTGAAAAAGGTGCAAAAAGATGGAACACAAGGAAATGGCTTAGGATTGAAACTGTCAAAGATCGGTAATATTGCAAAGAAGAATTATGAAGAAAAGCAATGTTCATAATTGTGACACCCATTCACGGTCATGACTTGTCACCTTTCATAAATAAGAAGTTGCCAACCATTGTTCATGATCACGACATGTAATTTGAGATCGCGACTTGTGATGGTTATTGGTTATCTCTTCTCAACTACCAATCGCCGGATAAGAACAATCAACTGCCATCAACTACCAGATGAAAAGACACCTTTTAGAAGTAGACCAATCACAAAAAGGTGCCTTTCCATAGTGGATAAGGATGAACTTAGCATCCAATCATATTGAAGTGATGCAACCCTTCACCAATGGACATGACCCTTCGTTTGGATAGACGAAACCTTTCGCACTCTATAAATAGGGTTCAAAACCAAATTTTTTCATAGTGTGGGTGATAGGGCAATAATTGTAGACATTGAATGATAGTATGCGTGTATGATAGAGAGTGATAATGTATAGATTTCGCTACGTTCAAAGTTATAGTGAGAAAAATGTATAAGTGATTTGATTCTTATTTCGATCACTAGATTTCTCCACAAATTTGAGCGATTATTGTATGAGTGTAATTGCAAAACACTTATCAATAAAAATTTTCATTCTTCAACATTCATTTGTCTGATATTCACAAAGAATAGCATCCTAGAGGAAGTTCTGTACGAGTCGAGATCGAATTCAAAGTAGACGCAGGAATTGGGGGAATTGACGACTCCCGTTAAAGAGTGGATACGGTTTGATCAACTTTAGCTTTCACTTGCATACCTTACAACTTTTCTTTGTTTTCTACTTATACTTTCTATTTCGAAGTTTATGATATGTCTATGTGTTATAACGAGTATTTCATCTTGCGTCATATATATTAATCAAGTTATATGCTTTCGAGTTAATTTTAAGAGTGATTTCTGGGTTAACAAGATTGTGTATAATCACTAGATCTGTGATTATAACACTGTTTCATGAGCCAACATTTTTTGAATGGTAACTTGCTAAACATGGCTATGTGAGAGCGACCCGTACTAAGCATAGTATTATTGTTGTCCAGGTTCTTATAAGTGTCATAATTAGTTTACCCTAGATCTAGAAAAGTCATTTCATGTGTTGCTCTGCTGTGAATTATTGAATATTTGGGCATCTAGAATCGTGTTTGTTAAAGTTATCTAGTGTATGAAATATTTTTGATGATTTTGTTTGTTTTTCTCTACTATACTTAATCTTAGGGAATATCTATATAGTTTACATCTTCTCTAATCTGTTCTTGCATCTGTCTATTCATCGGTTTATCATCCAAACCCTCCAATACAAATTATCTTATTTCTTTTGTCCCATAACTCTAGTTGGTCCTTAAAACCGAATTCCTTCCCTATGGGATCGATATCTTTTAAAAATACATCCCAACTATATACTTGCAGTTGTCATCATTTTTCTATTTGATAAGCGGTATTGACAACACCTGTTCATATTTAGAACTTTTATTTTATTAGTAGAAAAGTGGGAAACAAGGTTTTTGGCGCCGTTACCAACGATAAGCTTATCGGAATGAGTATAATCAAAATCTTGCGAACAAGTTTTTTGCGTCATTACCGGGGAAGGCAAGTGCGTTCTTGAAGATAAAAAATTTGGAGAGTACGTTCATTTTCCAATTATATCTATTTGTTTCTTTCCTAAATTGTATAATTTATCTATCCTAACTTGTATGTGAAAAATAAAATGAAATAATCATCTTGGAGGTGATACGTCATATTATTACGTCTGAATTCTCGAGAAATAGAAGATATTCTTCTATTTTTCCTATTCGCGTTTGCGACCCCCATTTACGCTCATGAATCCCTTAATAAAACTTTTTTTTTCTCAAACTCTGTAAGTGATCACGACAATTACTCATGATCACGACTTGTGCAAAAAACTGTAGTAGTTTAGCAGTTATTCGACGGTTATTCCTCAAACCTCTATAAAATTGATGTACAAGTGTTCATCAATTTCTTACTTCTGCAATATGAATTTCTTAACTTTCCAATCATAATTCAATTCTAAATCTGAAACTACCTTATTTCTTTCATTTCAAAATGGTTTTGGCAAACAAATCCAACCTAGTTCCTCCGTCAAATTTACAAGAATGGTATGAAGCACCAATTCTGATCCATTCTCGTGAAGAAGGAGAACATTTTGAGACAATCAAGGATGCTGAATACAAAAGTTCCTACACCATTCATAGGAACAATTTCATCAACCTTGTAGTTTATGACAGGGTAATGTATTATCTTAGAATTGTTAACTTTGTCATTTACTCAAATACGTCTCTAGGGAATAGTGTGGACAACTGTATGGAGATGTTGGTCACCTTGGTGTGGAAGAACGATAAGAAGGACTGCCTAGTCTATAATCATCATGGAAAAGATTACAAGTTGACAAGGAAAGCTCTGGACAAATATATGGGATTTCTAAAGGATTGCTACAACAAGATGCTTCCTGGATGGGATCCTTTACCAACATGGAATCACCTGACTAGCCAAACAATGTTCAAATAAGAATTTGGCTATAGCCGGTGGATTTGTGATTCTTGTTTGCTCGCATTGCAATTCTATTTAAGTGGTGCATTGTTTGGTAAGTCAACTTTCTATCTTATAATTCGTGAAGAATTTTTTGTGATGGAAGTAATTTGGAATGGCACACCTATTGATGTTTTGGGGATAATGATGGAGACACTAATGTCTGCCACACAAAATCCTGGAATGATAGAATACGAGTGTCGAACGATGGCAAATCTGTTGGGACAGATTGGGAGAATGCCTTATTCCACTGAAGTCTTTACTGATGAAGACTAGATTCCGGAATTAACAATATGGATTTCTGGTCAGGTGAATATGGATTTCTGGTCAGGTGCATTGGAAATCATGGGAGGAGAGAGTGGAAGCTGACAAAAAAAGAGAAAAGGAAATTGCGAGGGAGGAAGAACGAAAAGCAACCAACCTCCGGGGAAGGTTAAATGAACTTATGGAGACACAAATCTCAATTCATAAGAAAATTGATGATATTCATACGCTAATGTTTGATGTCAAGAGAGATCTATAGGAGTCTTATTATATGATTGACCTATAGATAGAATCGCTTTCCTCCAAATAATTGTTCGCTTTTCACTTAGATTTAGGATTTTTTACAGTTTGTTGTTTGTTGTTTGTTTGCTTGTTCATTTGTTTAATTATTTGTTTGTTAATATATGTTGGATATAAAAATAGTAAATATTTATATTTAACATATTTTTTTAATAAGTTTTTCTAGGACTAAGTCTAAAAATTGAAGAAATAGAAGAATTGAAGAAAGTCGCAACCGTGATATCGATCGCGCCCATGACATTATGGAGTAAAACCTTCTATTCCTATTGTGAAGAAAGTCACGATCATGATAGGCCTTCACAATCGTAACACGGGAAAAATATTAACGTTACAGATCATGATTAACAAGCGACAAATGGCTGAAACTGCCATTAACTGCTAGTTTGAAGGAGAAACGGCTATATTGACTATTTTGGCAAATCAATGACCAATTAGAACTCTATATAAAGGTCTAGATTGAATCCATAACCACCACAACCTTCTACGAAGCTTACTAAAGTTCCGATTCTTTCATCTCTATTCTTCTACATTCAAAACCTTATTTTTCAAACCTTTACTTCAAAAAACCAACATGCCTCGTGTTAAGGTAGCTGCGAATAGAAGAGAAATCCCAAACTATAACCAAGAATACGGTTGTCCTTTTCCCATTCGTTCACGTGAGGAAGGGAAAAGATTCCAAAATTTGAATAAATTGGAAATCAACGATATGATCTTTCTTGATTTGGTTTTCTTGGAGACTTTAGGCCTCCATGAGCAAATGGGGATGTATCTTGCTGATCTTGGTTTAACCACGTTTGTGGGAATGCCATTTCCAAAAAATCGTGATTGGATTTTGGAATGTCTAGTGACATTTTATTTTGAAGATAAGAAGAAGAGAGTAATTCAATTTCGTAACTAAGGTAGACATTATATAGTCACAAAGGAGATGATGAGTATTTGGTTCGGGTTCGAAATTGAAAATTCATCTAGCATGACGGATTCTTTTCCAACAAATCGAGTTTGGGAAGATTTAACGGATAAGAGAGTTTTCGATCCCAAAAATTCCCCAAACAAATTGATTAAGGATGAGTGTATTCTTCTACTCCCCAAATACCTTACCACTTTGGTATTTTGTCTAGTAGAGAACACCAAAGTCCAAAAGTGAGATTTGTTTATTCTTTCTTGTGTGATGAATAAGCAAAAAGTAGAATTCATAGATATAATTTGGGATATGATGAAGAAGAATTGGACGAGCATGAGGAACAAGATTGGGGAGGCTGAAATTATCTCCGTGATTATATTGGTGCATGAAACGAACTCCCCTATGTTCAATAACCAGGAGAGTATTTCCGATATATGGATGAGAGTTACTTGAAGAATACCAGACTTCTTCAAGAGAACGATGGTGTCTATTCTTTCTACTCCTACTCCAACCACACCAAGAAACTAATCTTGACTCATGAAGATTCTTTCATTGGCCCATCTGATCCAACTGCTAGACATCGTCCTGGCAAGGCTCCGATGATCGAAGAAGAAGATGACGAAGATGAAGCTCCGGAAGATTGGAAGGCGAGAATACTACAAAAATTGGACAATTACCAAGCGGAACTTAGGGTAATGAAAAGAGACATGAAAATTCTAAATAAGAGTAATAAATCGATGCTTCGAAAATTACTATCTTTCTGTAGAAAATAAAATTGTCAATTTACTCCTAGTCCCCCAAATTCTCCTTCTCAATAGACGGGTTTACTCTTTTCTTTACTTTTCTTTTTCAAAATTTTAGACTAGTTGTTTGTTTTTAAATTTTAGATATATCTCTCACAATGAGGACATTGTGTTCTTTAGTGTGTGGGGGGGTGGATTTGTAAAAAATCCCGAAAATCCAAAAAAAATTAGATAAATTAAAAAACTTGAAGAATATGAAAATTTTTATTGATTTTGTGTTATTTATACATTATCCATACCTATACTGTACTAACATATTTTCCAAGGTTATTGTGAGTGTTAAGTATTTCAAGTTTGATGTTAGTGCAAATTTCGAACAAAATTTTTATTTTCGAGTTTGAGCGCATGTTGAGAATTTGAGCACTTTTGGCACAACATTTAGAATTTCACAAGGATGAGTTGTGAGTAACATTCAAAGCAATATTTCAAGTAAATTTCGATATAATTTCAATCCAACATGAACTATTATAAGTTGTATAGTTTTAGTTTAATGTTACCAATAATTTTTAAATGGAGTAATATCTAGTAGTGTTCTTACAATGAGTTTTATATGCTATTCTCGAATACGTCCTATAAGTATTGAGTGTGTTTAAAGTGTTGGGAAACTATAGCCATAATACTTTAAAAGTGATCAATAAAGGATGAGGGTATTAAGAGAGAAAAATCGAAAGAAAGATAGGATAATTAATGAGTTATGCAAAAGGTGAGGAATGGTATAGAGCAGAAACTGCAATCATTTAATGAGTGAAAAAGAAAAAGAAGCATAACATAAAATTGGGTGCAAAGTACGAAATTGTACTTAAAAAACATATGCTTTAAAAGAAGAAAAAATGAGAGAAAGTGGTATGGAGCATAAAATGCAACCACTAAAAAAATGGGAGAGTGGTATTGAGCATAAAATGCAACCACTAAGAGTGTTTTAGCATCCAAGGTTAGATAAAAATACTTTGAGATAAAACTTTCCAAAGTATGCTCCTTTTGTCCTTTATACTTTATACTATGCTTAAGAGAAGGAAATATTCGAGAAAGCATATAACGCTTATATGAAGATGCGATTCGGTTGGTCCTCCATTAAGAGCAAAGGTATGCAACTGAACTATATAAATTGCACATTACTAATTTGTGAGAAATTTTAAAATTTTACTTGAACTTTATACAACGTGGGAATGTGGTACTCACTACAATAGTCTTTCGCCAAATGAGGTACGAACTTGCATTACTATTTTATACACTTCTGTTGTGTTTACCTTGATGACAAGACACAAGTTAAGCGTGGGGGTGTGATAAGTGTATAATTACACTTATTATCATGATATTCTTATTCATAAAACGATATGGTTTTGAGTTATTTTATACTTCATATAAAAGATTTCACATGGTATGTAGTTGTTTTTAATGCAAATGCAGAAACTAGGTGAATCTTGGGAGTAAAATGATCAAAGATGGAATTCTATGTAAAAAGAGTTAAAAAGGTGCAAAAAGATGCATGGAACACAAAGAAATGGCTTAGGATTGAAACTATCAAAGATTGGTATAGTTGTAAAGAAGAATTATGAAGAAAAGCATTGTTCACGATCGTGACACCCATTTGCGGTCGCAACTTGTCACCCTTCATAAACAGAAAGTTGCCAACCATTGTTCACAATCACAACATGTTATTCACGGTCATGACTTATGACGGTTATTGGTTATCTCTTCTCAACTACCAACCACCGGATAAGAATGATCAACAGCCATCAACTACTAGATGAAAAGACACCTTTTGGAAGTAAGTGCCTTTTCATTGTGGATAAGGATGAACTTTGCATCCAATCATATTGAAGTGATGCAAACCTTCGTCAATGGACACGACCCTTCATTTAGATAGACGTAACCCTTCGCACTCTATAAACAAGGTTCAAAACTAACCATTTTCGTAGTGTGGGTGATAGGGCAATAAGTGTAAACATTGAATGATAGTATGCTTGTATGATAGAGGGTGAAAATGTATAGATTTCTATACGTTCAAAGTTATAGTGAGAAAAATGTATAAGTGATTCGATTCTTATTTCGATCACTAGATTTCTCCACAAATTCGAGCGATTATTGTATGAGTGTAATTGCAAAGCACTTATCAATAAAATTTTTCGTTCTTCAACATTCATTTTTTCGATATTCATAAAGAATAGCATCCTAGTGGAGGTTCTGTACGAGTCAGACCGAATTCAAAGTAGACACAGGAATTGCGGGATTTGACGACTCTCATTAAAGAGTGGATATAGTTTGATCAACTTTAGCTTTTACTTGCATACCTTACAACTTTACTTTGTTTTCTACTTATACTTTATATTTCAAAGTTTATGATATGTCTATGTGTCATAACAAGTATTTTGTCTTGCGTCATTTATATTAATCAAGTTATATACTTTCGAGTTAACTTTAAGAGTGATTTTGGGGTTCACAAGATTGTGTATAATCTCTGGATCTATGATTATAACACTGTTTAGTGAGCTAACATTTTTGGAATGGTAACTTGCTAAATATGGCTATGTGAGAGCGACCCCAACTAAGCAAAGCATTATTATTATCCAGGTTCTTATAAGTGTCATATTTCGTTTACCCTAGATCTAGAAAAGTCATTTCATGTGTTACTCTGCGGTGAATTATTGAATATTTGGGTGTCTAAAATCATGTTTGTTAAAGATATCTAGTGTGTGATATATTCTTGATGATTTTGCATGTTTTTCTCTACTATACTTGTTCTTAGGGATTATCTATATGGTTTACATCTTGTCTAATCTATTCTTGCATCTGTCTATTCATCAATCTATCATCCAAACCCTCCAATACAAATTATCTTATTTCTTTTGTTCTGTGACACTAGTTGGTCCTTAGAGCCGAATTCCTTTCATGTGGGATCAATATCTTTTAAAATACATCACAACTGTATACTTGCAGTGGTCATCATTTTTCTATTTGATAAGCGGTATTGACAACACCTGTTCATATTTAGAACTTTTATCTTATCAGTAAAAAAGTGGGGAACAAGGTTTTTAGCATAGTTACCGAAGATAATCTTATCGGAATGAGTATAGTCAAAATCTTGCGAAACAAGCCACGCAGGCCCCAATCCGATATCTCGTGTTCGTTTGGGGCCCACTCACAACGGGAAAAATTCCCTTGCTCCACTCCTTGCATTTTTCCCTATTTTTCTTTATTCCCTTTAATTATTAATTCTGTCCAACCAATTATTAATTCCCTAAGGTACATCTCCCATTATATCAATATATCAGGAGCGATGGATCCCATCTTGACTACTCGGCTTACCGACATGTGATCATCAATATACCCGTAATCACCCGTGTCATCCTGATCGCCAAGGTATGAATAAGTATGAACCAAAGAATAACAACTCCTACACAAGGTAACCTGTATCCCAGGTCTGAGGACACTTATATTGATACTGCAATAAGACATGACACCAACATGGATATAGTTATTTTTGAGTGTCTATCTTATAGCGGTCTCTAATGTATTACCGATTAAATCCATGTGTTAAATCAAATTACCACCTTAAGCTCATGAGATCGGCTGCTTGGATCTAATCCAAGGAGTAAGCCTACACATGCTAGTCTGTCCATTCCATTGATGTCCAGTCTTAATGAAACTAGACTAAGAATATTTAGACTATTCATAGTAGCACATATGTAAAGTTCTCACACCATTTAGCTGCCTCTATATCTACACACGTTTAAGCTATGAAGTAGTCACGGACTTTGTCTTATCAATGAGCATATACATATTAAATACTATACATATATGATACCAGCGAGATATATAAATAAAGTGAAAGCACTAATAAGCAACAAAGATGCCTTAATTTATTAATAATAATAATAATTCGAAACTATTTGTACATTATAGCTAATAAAGATATATTGCCCTAATTCCCTCTGGGGCATACATCATATCTAAAATTCTCCCACTTGCACTATAGCCAATTACCCATGTGCCTCATTCCATACTTGTTAACATGCTGATCATGTTTAACTTGAGTCAATGGCTTATTTAGCCCATCCACTAGATTTTGATCCGTCAGGATGTATTCAAAATTTATGTCTTTCTTAGTTACTATCTGCTGAAGGAGATGGTATTTTCTAAGTACATGTCTATTTTTCTGTGGAGACTGTGGTTCCTTTGCTTGAGCAATAGTCCCATTGTTATCACAATAGACCGCTATTGGATTTGCAATGGTGGACACCACACCAAGATAACCAATAAATCTCTCAAGCCAGATAAGAAACTCACATCGGTACATCCCTTTAAAGTGAGATCACCTTCTCCATATATTAAAAACATATCCTTAGTCTTATGTAAGTACTTGAGGAGAGTTTTATCGACCATCTAGTGCTTCTCACTTAGGTCAGATTGAAATCTGCTCGTGACGCTCAATGCATGTGAGACATCAGGCCGAGTGCATACCATAGCATACATGATGGAACCTATCGCTGAGGCATAGGGTATTCCATTCACGTGTAGTCTCTCCTCTTGTGTTCTCGGACACTCAAATTTAGGAAGGTTAATCCCGTGAGACATTGGAAGATAACCCTTTCTTGACAGCTCAAGGTTAAATCTAGCCAAAACCTTGTCTATGTACGTACTTTGTGAAAGACCTAGGAGCCTTATGGATCTATCTCGGTAGATCTTTATACAAAGTATAAAAGTTGCTTCTCCAAGGTCTTTCACGGAGAACTTCTTTGACAATCATGACTTAATTTTCTGAAGAAAAGGAATATAGTTTCCTATTAATAATATGTCATCGACATATAATACAAGGAAAATGATCGCACTCCCTCTAGCCTTCTTATATACACAAGGCTCATTAGCATTTGACACAAAACCAATTTCTCGAATTGTCTCGTCAAACCTAATATTCAAACTCCTCGATGCTTGCTTAAGTCCATAAATGGACTTCTGCAACTTGCATACCTTAGAGCCATCCTTGGATGTAAAATCCTTGGGTTGTGCCATAAACACATCCCTGTCTAGATTCCCATTAAGGAATGCTGTCTTTGCATCCATCTGCCTAATCTCATAATGAGTGGAGATGGCAAGGAATATCCTAATAGACTTCAGCATGGCAATCGGTGAAAAGGTCTCATCATAACCAGTGCATTCTTTTTTACTGTACCCTTTTTCAACAAGCCTTGCTTTATAGGAAACTATGTTTTCGTCCATGTCAGTTTTCTTCTTGAAATTTGATTTTCGTACATGGAGTCCATCTCCGACTGATAAGTGTATATTTACACTTATTATCATGACATTTTCAATCATAAAATGATATGGTTTTATTTCATTTTATACTTCTTATAAAAGATTTCACATGGTGTGTAGTTGTTTTTGATGCAAATGTAGAAACTAGGTAAATCTTGGTAGTAAAATGATCAAAAGTGGAATTCTATGTAAAAAGAGTGAAAAAGGTGCAAAAAGATGCTTGGAACACAAGGATTTGGCTTAGGATCGAAGCTGTCGAAGATCGGTAAAGTTGTAAGAAGAATTTTGAAGAAAAGCATTGTTCATGGTCATGACACCCATTCACGGTTGTGACTTGTTATTCTTCAAAATGGAAAGCTGTCAACAATTAGTCACAATCGTGATATGTGATTCATGGTCGTTCTTGGTGACGGTTATTTGTTATATCTTATCAACTACCAACCACCAGATAACAATGATCAACTGCCATCAACTAAGACACCTTTTGGAAGTCAACCAATCATGAAAAGGTGCCTTCTCATTGTGGATGAGGATGAATCTTTGCATCTAATCATATTAAAGTGATGCAATCTTTTGCCAATGGACATGACTCTTTGTTTGGATAGACGCAACCCTTCGTACTCTATAAATAGGGTTCAAATCACACCATTTTCGTGCAGTGGGTTGTCTAGTGCATGGTATGGCATGAATAGAAGGCATTGGATGATAATATGTGTGTATAGATAGAGAGTGAAAATATCTAGATTTCGCTACATTCAAAATCTTAGCGAGAAAAGTGTATAAGTGATTTGATTCCTATTTCAATCACTATATTTCTACACAAATTCTAGCGTTTGTTGTATGAGTGTAATTGCAAAGCACTTATCAATAAAAATTTTCGTTCTTCAACATCCTTTTATTCGGAATTCACAAAGAATAGCATCCTAGCTAAGGTTTTGTACGAGTTAAAACCAAATTCAAAGTAGACGCAGGAATTGCGAGAATTGATGACTCCCATTAAAGAGTGGATATGGTTTGATCAACTGTAGCTTTCACTTGCATACCTTACAACTTTACTTTGTTTTCTTCTTATACTTTCTATTTCGAAATTTATGATATGTCTATGTGTCATAACGAGTATTTCATCTTGGGTCATTTATATTAATAAAGTTATATGCTTTCGAGATAACTTTAAGAGTGATTTCGGGGTTAACAAGATTGTGTATAGTCACTGGATCTGTGATTATAATGCTGTTTAGTGAGCCAACATTTTTGGAATGGTTACTTGCTAAATATGTCTATGTGAGAGCGAACCGTACTAAGCATAGTAATATTGTTATCCAGGTTCTTATAATTGTCATAATTCGTTTACCCTAGATGTAGAAAAGTCATCTGATGTGTTGCTCTACTGTGAATTATTGAATATTAGGGTGTCTTGAACCTTATTTGTTGAAGTTATTTAGTGTATGAAATAGTCTTAATGATTTTGCATGTTTTTCTCTACTAAACTTATTTTTAGGGAATATCTTTATATTTTACATCTTCTCTAGTCTATTCATACATCTGTCTATTCATCAGTCTATCATACAAATCTTCCAACCCTCCAATACAAATTATCTTATTTCTTTTGTTTCGTAACTCTAGTTGGTCTTAAGAACCGAATTCCTTCCCTGTGGGATCGATATCTTTTAAAACTACATCGAAACTGTATACTTGCAGTGGTCACCATTTTTCTATTTAGATAAGCTGTATTGACAACACCTGTTCGTATTTTGAACTTTTAACTTATCGGTAGAAAAGTGGGGAACAAGGTTTTTGGCTTAATCACCAAATATAAGCCCTCTAAATTAGTAAAGTCAAAACCTTGCGATCAAGTTTTTGGCACCATTGTCGGGGAAGGCAAGTGCGTTCTAGAGATAAAATTTCTAGAGACTATGATATGTTTTTATTTTGCTTTATATATCTGTTTGTTTCTTTCTTAAACTGTATAAGTTGTCAAATCCTAAACCTAGATGTGAAGAATATGAAATAATTATCATAGAGGTTATACGGCATATTATTACATCTGAATTATCAATAAATAGAAGAAATTCTTCTATTTTTCCTATTCGCATTCGCGGCACCTATTCATGCTCATGAATCCCTTATTAAAACTCTTTGTTTCTCAAATTCTGTAAGTCATGATCTTAACATATAATCACTATTGCGACTTGTGCGATAACTGCATCAGTTTTGCAGTTACTCGATAGTTTTTCCACTACCCTCTATAAAATTGATGCACAATTGTTCATCAAATTCTCACTTCTACAATATGAATTTCTACCTTTCAAAGCACAAATCTATTCCAGTTCTGATATTACTTCATTTCTTTCAAACTTTTTTTTCATTCACAATGGTTATCGCAAACAAATCCAACCTAGTTCCACTATCAAATCTCCAGGAATGGTACGAGGATCCGTTCTTGGTCTATTCTAGAGAAGAAGGGGATAATTTTGAAGTCATTAAGGAGGCTGAATATAAGAGTTCCTATACTATCCATAGGAATAGCTTCATTAACCTCGGTGTTTATGACAGAGTTATGTATTATCTAAGAATACTCAACTTTGTCATTTACTCAAATATGACTCTAGGTAACAGTGTGAACAACTGTATGGAAATGTTGGTCACATTAGTATGGAAGAATGACAGAAAGAACTACTTAGTCCATCATCATCAAGGGAAAGAGTATAAGTTGACACGGAAAGCATTGGAAAAGTATATGGGATTTTTGAAGGATTGTTGTTATAAGATTCTTCCTGGATGGGATCCCTTACCAACATGGAATAGCCTGACTGGCCAAACCAAATACAAACAAGAATCTACCTATAGCAGGTGGATTCGTGATCCTTGTTTGCTTGCATTACACTTCTACCTAAGTGGTGCATTGTTTGGTAAGTCTAATTTCGATCTTGTCATTCCTGAAGAGTTGTTTGTGTTAGAAGCAATTTGGGATGGCAATCCTGTTGATATTTCAGGAATTATGATGGAGACACTCATGTCTGCCCTGCAAAATGCCGGAACGATGAAATACGGGTGTTGAACGATGGCAAACTTGTTAGGCTAGATTGGGAGAATAACCTACGCCACTAAAGTCTTTATTGATGAAGATGAGATTCCGGAGTTAACTACTAACATTTTCTTCGAATATGGATTTCTAGTTAGGTGCATTGGGGTTGATAGAATCACCTTTGATTGGAAATCATGGGATGATAGAGTGGAAGCTGATAGATGGCGAGACCGGGAAATCGTGAGGGAGGAAGAGCGAAGTACAACCAACCTCCGTGGAAGGTTGAATGAACTTATGGAGGCGTAGATCTCGATTTATAAGAAAATCGACGATATTCATACTCTTATGTTTGATGTCGAGCGAGATTTATGGGAGTCCTACTATAAGATAAACTTAATGATAGAATCTCTTCCCCCTAACTGAATATCCGTTTTCATTTAGATTTAGGATTCTGTACAGTTTATTGTTTCTTGTTTGTTATTTGTTTTGATGTTTATTGTTTAATCGTGTTTGTTAATATATGAGCATATATATTTAATATTATTTAACATGTTTATTTGTTTTTTTTCTAAGTTTTTCTAGGACTAAGTCTAAAAAATTTTGAAAAGATAGAAGAATTACAAAAAGTTGCGACCGCGACTATAGATCACGCCCATGACATTATGCAATAAAACTTTATGTTTCTATCGTGAGGAAAGTCATGATCGTGATAAGCTTTCACGATCATGAAACGGGGCAGAATATAACAGTTACAGATCACGATTTAACTCGTGATAGATGTCCGAAACTGCCAATAACAGCTAGTTTGAATGATAAACAGCTCTATTGACTATTTTGACTAATTAGAGACCTTTTAGAACTCTATAAATAGGTCTAAGTTGAACCCTTAGCCACACAACTTCTACAAAGCTTACAAAAGTTCTAAAATTTTCATCTCAATTCATCTATAATCAAACCTTTTTCAACCTTCACTTCAAAAACACTAATATGCCTCGTGCCAAGGTAGCCGCAAATAGAAGGGAAGTCCCGAATTACCAACAAGAATATGATTGTCATTTTCCCATTCGATCATGTGAAGAAGGGAAGAGATTCCAAGTTTTGAATAAGTTGGAAATCAATGGTATGATCTTTCTTTATATGGTATTCTTGGAAACTTTAGGCCTCCATGAACTAATGGAGATGTATCTTGCTGATTTAGGTTTAAGCAGATTTATGGAGATGAGATTTCCATAAAATCATGATTGGATTTTAGAATGTCTAGTAACATTAAATTTTGAGGATAAGAAGAAGAGGGCGATTCAATTTTATAACCAAGGAAGACATTACACCATCACAAGAGAGATGATGAGTGCTTGGTTTAGATTCGAAATTGAAAATTCATTAGGCATGACGGATTCTTTTCAACCAAATTGAGTTTGGCCAGATTTAACAGGTAAGAGAGTTTTCGATCCCAAAAATTCTCCCAATAAACTTATTAAGGATGATTCTTCTACTCTACAAATACCTTTCCACTTCGGTATTTTGTCGAGTAGAGAATACCAAAGTCCAAAAGAAAGGTTTGTTTGTTCTTTCTTGCGCTTTGATGAAGCAAAAAGCTAAATTAGTGGATATTATTTGGGACATGATGAAGAAGAATTCTACAAGCATGAGAAAAAAGATTGGAGTGGCCGAAATTATCATCGCAAGCATCATAGGTACGAGAAACGAACTCCCCTATGTCTAAAGATCGGGTGAGTATTTTCGTTATATGGATGGGAATTACTTGAAGAAGACCAGACTTCTTCAAGAGAACAATGGTGTATATTCCCTATATTCCTACTCCAACCGCACCAAGAAGCTAATCTCGACTCATGAAGATTCTTCCGTTGGCCCATCTGATCCTACTACTAGACGTCATCATGGAAAGGCTCCGATGATCGAAGAAGAAGATGAAGAAGAAGAAGATGAAGCTCTGGAAGATTGGAAGGCAAGCATGCAACAAAAATTGGACAATTGCCAAGCGGAACTTGGAGTAATGAAGAAAGACATGAAGATTCTAAAGAAAAGTAATACAAATTATCTTATTTCTTTTATTCCGTAACTCTAGTTGGTCTTAAGAACCGAATTCCTTCCCTGTGGAATCGATATCTTTTAAAACTACATCAAAACTGTACACTTGCAGTGGTCACTATTTTTCTATTTAGATAAGCGGTATTGACAACACCTATTCGTATTTTGAACTTTTAACTTATCGGTAGAAATGTGGAGAACAAGGTTTTTAGCTTCATCACCGAATATAAGCCCTCTGAATTAGTAAAGTCAAAACCTTGCGATCACCGACCTCATAGCTGTAAGCCATTTATCATATTCTGAGCCTTCCATTGCCTCCTTGTAAGTCCTGGGCTCATCATCTTCCATAAGGAAGAGATGCTTATCATCAAAGATTAAAAACCCGTATTGCTCAGGAGCGATTGGAGCCGGCGTGACCTACGCAATGTCGATGTTATAGTAGGCTGTTCCATGTTTACACTATCTTATGTAACAGGTGCAGATATAATCAATTGATTGTTTATTTGATCTTCTTGAGTGCTCAGCTCAAGATTGCTCCCACTAGCTTTCGCAAGTATATGCTCCTTCTCGAGGAATTGAGCATTTCTAGAAACAAGGATTTTTTGTTCATTGGGATAAAAGAAGGTATACCCTATAGTTTCCTTAGGGTAACCTACAAATAGACACCTGTCAGACTTAGCACCCAGCTTATCTAAACTTGTCCTCTTTACGTAAGTAGGACATCTCCAAACTCTCAAGTGAGAAAGAAAGGGTTTCTTACCATACATTAACTAGTATGAAGTTTGATCAATTGATTTGGAGGGTACTCTATTTAGAATATAAACTGCGCTCTTAAGTGCATAACCACAAAAGGATTTGCTGAGTTCTGCTTGGCTCATCATGGACCGAACCATATCGAGGAGGGTTCGATTCCTCCTTTTTGACACTCCATTGTGTTGGAGTGTATAAGGAGGTGTCCATTGGGATAAAATACCATTATCCTTTAGATAATCCTGAAATTGTTGGCTTAAGTATCACCGCCTCGATCAGATCGAAGGGTCTTGATACTTTTCCCAAGCTGTTTCTCCACTTCGATTCTGAACTTGATAAGTGTAAAGTTACACTTATTATCTTGATATTTTTACTCATAAAACGATGTGGTTTAGAGTCATTTTATACTTCATATAAAAGATTTCACGTGGTATGTAGTTGTTTTTTATGCATTCAATTTTGCAACCCACCTCACATTCCTCTAATACTTGACCATCAACTTGAATTCCCAATAAGGAGATTTTGTGATAATTAATGTGAAGGCCCGAGATTAGCTCAAAACACCGAAGGATTCGAGAAAAAATTGGAACAAGATCCTCATCCAGAGGTAAAAAAACACAATGTATCATCCGTATATTGTAACATCGAAATATCCACATCCGAGCCTTCCATCTTAAAGCCCGGAAGAATACCTTCCCTAATGCATGAATCAACCAATTGTTTAAGCCCCTCCACCGCCAAAAGGAAGATAAAAGGAGAGATGGGGTCGCCTTGCTTCAGCCCACGCTTAATCGAAATCGGATCACTAGGGCTACCATTCACAAGAAGCAACATTGAAGAATTCTCCCTACAAGCCACAATCCAACTCACTCACTTCTCCTCGAACCCCATACGTCTCATAACGACATCCAAATACTCCCACGAGACACAATTATAGGCCTTGCAAAAATCAAGATTTAATAGAAAACAAGACTTTTGAGAGGAATGGAATGAATGAATAACTTCCGAGGTAATAAACGAACACTCATGGATGCTCCTACCCTTAATAAAGCCAAATTGATTACTCGAGATCCAACCCGGGAGGAGTTGAAGACAAAAAGCCAACACTTTGGCTACCAACTTGTACACACCATGAATTAGAGCAATCAACTTAAAGCAATTTAAAGACGAAGTACCCGGGACCTTTGGAATAAGAAACGTGTACAAGGTTTGAATCGAGTCTTAGATGGAATCCAAGGAGTGCAACCCATGAAACACACTCATAATTTCCCACTTCAACTTGGCCCAAAACTTTTTATAAAATAAAAAGTTGAACCCCTCGGGACCCGAAGCTTTACCTACATTACACGAACATAAGGCCACCCACACCTCCTCCTCGCTAAACGATTTAACCAACTCCACCCTAGCCACCACATCCACTTGCATAAATGCCATTCTTTCCAAAGAAAAGGGCACCGTCGGCCTTGCCTTAAACAGCCCCCTATAGAACCCGCGAATAGTCGAGGTGATAAGGGTCAGGTTCGAAGAAAGGGAACCATTAACTTCAAGTTGATTGATTCGATTTCCTCTCCATCTAGCCGAGGCCACTCGATGAAAAAAGATCGTATTACCATCTCCCAACTAAACCCAAGTAACTCTCGATTGTTGCTTTCGAATCATTTCAAAGTTTTTTCGATACTCAAACAACACCTTGTGCACCCAAACCAAATCTAACCTTTCATCCGCCACTAGAGGCCCCGGCATACTACTATAGGTAAGAGCGATGAGCTCTTCCTTCGATGACTTAATCCGGTGCTCTAGTTTACCAAAATGTTCCATATGTCAAGGTATAATGTAGTCTCGAAGTCTACTCAGTTTTACATTAATGTCTCGAGATGCCCATCGAGCACAAACACGATGCCATTTAGTTTATTAAGTTCAAATAAATTGTGACTATCTTCTTATACATAAAATTCATAAATTCATAAGTAGTATTGCATTTTATGATAAAATTATTAATTAAAAGATGAAAAAAATTATTTTAATTAAAAGGTCAAATGCATTTCATATCTATTGTGTTTCCACCTATTGCATTCTAACCTTTGGAAATGATTTTGTAGCTCCCCGATCTTTTAAAAAGTGCACCACACAGTTCCTTTCTATTAGAAAGGAAATATCTTATTGGGATCAGCATTAGTCATCATCTCCCATTCAAAGGAAACCAACAAAGGCAACAAACATATTAGCATTACTTACAAATTTTCAGGGATAATAGCATAAATTACAGTTATTACTTGCCATGAATACACGGCTTGTACTAGTATATTAGGGTCCTGTATGCACTGTTATTATCATCACAAAAATATACAATCCAGTTCATATTCCCTTTCTTGTATAGCTACTTTCTATCATGGTATCAGAGCAGGTTCTGATTGGACCAAATAGGGACTGAAATTCTCATCATTTACCAACCCATCCTTGAAAAACCTTGCCACCATGTATGAAGACAGCAACAAGAGCTTAGCCATCACTACACCACCTCAATTTACCCCCTCTACCAAGTCTAATGACCATAGTAGTAAGCAAAATGAAGTTAGCAACTATGAGCTAACATTTCAAATTGCAAAACTCCTAAAAAATGGCCTTTGCCTTAACAACCAAAGTCAAAAACTAATTTTATTAGATTCTCTTACCCTCAATATCAAGCTCAACAGCCACAATTACGCTTTTTGGGCGTGTATGATTAAAGTAGCAATAGAGGGGAAAATCGAAAAACCTCCTTAACCATCTTATCGGAATTTCAGAACCATCAATTGGAGATGAGAATTTTGACAGATGGGAGCAAAACGACCTCATAGTTTTCAGCTGGCTCATTCAGAATATTGAGCCTCAAATCGCAGCTAATTTGACAGAATTACCAATCACAAAATCATCGTGGAGCACTTTGGCTACCACGTACAGTGTCGGAAGGGACAAGCTGCAAACTTTTAATCTTCACATGAAGATTAATATAATGAAATAGAATGGAGCAAGCTTAGAAGATTTTTGGATCAACTTACATGGTGTTTGGGTCGAGATTGATAGGCGAGAACCAAATCCCATGACCTTTGAAATTGACATAGAAACTTACAATCAAATCAGAATGGAATAGAAACTCTTCCAATTTTTGAGCAGAATCGACTCAAGTTACAGTCAAATTAAAAGAGAAATTCTGAGATAAGAGAAATTACCCACACCAGAGCTCGCGTGTGCTACGGTTCGTAAAGAGGCAGCACGATTAAGTATTCTGGAAATTCTAGAGCCACCACCTCAACAAGGAATAGGTAGAGGATTGGTGGCAATTATCGAAAGTGAAGCTATAGGCCTAGCGATTCAAGGCCAATGGAAAAACCCAGGGAGAAAGGGGTTTAAAGTAAATAAATCCAAACTTAAATGCAGTTACTATGGAGGAACAAAGCATACAAAAGTGACATGCTTTGAAATCCACGGATACCCCGATTGGTGGAGTGAAGGAAATAAGAAGGCGTAAAGAAAATCCGGCAAACCCGCCACCACTGTGAGCAGCACCAAAGCAACTACCAGCAGTGGCAGTGGTAGCTTTGGGAGAGAAGAAGGAGAAGTGAACATGGTAGCGGCTAGGGTTGATAACCCAGCAAAGAAGAGAGGTAACAAGGGAGGGATTTTATACTTAAACCCTACCTCAAAACTTAACTCAGCCTTTGGGCTCAACCCGAATCCATTGCCTCAAAACCTAACTCATCCTTTTAATCCATCTACCCAAAGCAATCTTAATCCTTTATACTCAAAACAACCCACCAAATTCAGCACAACAAACTCAGCCCTTAACTTTACCACTGAACCCAATAAGCTTATCCAACCCATTTTGAAATTAACCCATGATTCAGCTTACCCACTTCAAAGCCCAAATCCAAAAACATCCCAAGCCCATGCACATTCAGCCTATAATACCAAAACCACATCATGGATTTTTGATTGTGTTGCAACCGACACTATGACTTATGAACCAATCTCAAAATCCAAACGAAACCTTTGAAAAGCTTAGTAAAAGCTGCCAATGGAGAAGTAATTAATGTAGAAGGAGCGGGAACAATTGAAATTTCACCAACTCTAAAATTATCAAACTACCTTTATGTTCCAGCTTTATCACATAAATTACTATCTATTAGTCATGATACAAAAGAACTTAATTGTACTATTCTCATGAATCCTACTTTCTGCTTACTACAGGACATCAGTATAGGAATGATTATTAGGCGTGGCACTGAGCACCAAGGGCTGTATTTTGTGGATGCAGTGAATCAACATGGTTTTGTAATGCTTTCTCATATCACTACAAACATAGAGGCTTGGTTGTGGCATAGAAGATTGGGACATCCATCTGCGGGTTATCTACATATCTTATTTCCTAAACTCTTTGCTAATAAAAATCTCATGCAATGTGATACTTGATTCTTGCAAAGAGTCATATATAAACTTTTAAATCCAATAATATAAGAGTCGATTCACCTTTTATGTTGGTTCATTCCGATGTATGGGGACGCTCACCTGTTATTGGGGTATAAAACTTTTGTTATTTCTTATTATTTATTGATGATTGCACTAGAATGACATGGGTATATTTTTTGAAAAAAAATCAAAATCACATATAAATTCATCTAATTCTACACCATGATCCAAACCCAATTCCACACAACCATACAAACCTTAAGGTCAGACAATGGAGGAGAATTTGTCAACACATATTTGCAAACTTTTTTCAAGGAAAAAGGATTAATTCACCAAACTACTTATCCCCATTCCCCTGAACAAAACGGTGTTTCCGAAAGGAAAAACTGAATTCTTCTTGAAATGACCTCCACACTCCTTCTTGAATCCAAATTACCAAAAACCTTTTGGCTTGAAGCACTCGCAACCTCAGTCTACATCCTCAATAGACTCCCAACAAAAATTCTTGACCTTCAAACACCTGTTGACACCCTAACCAAATTTTTTCAAATACCACCACCTTTAACTCTCCAATCTAGAATATTTGGTTGTTTAGTGTTTGTTCATATTCCCAAAAGTGAATGGACCAAATTTGATCCATAAGGATACCGATGTTACAACCCCAAGACTTGAAGTATACATACCACTATGAACTGTGATTGGTTAGAAACAGAGCTCTTTCACAGTGCCCAACTAAGTAGTTAGGGGGAGAATGAGCCCAATGTTAACATTCTTGGTTGGTTACCAATAGCTCCCAACTTCCTGAAATCAAGCAAGACAAGACTAATGTTGATATCACTTCTGACATACCAGTATAGACCACGAAGCCTAATGTCGTAGATATTAATCAAGCAAACCTGATGACCGAGGTAAGAGAAATAGAACTTGAAAGTAGTCCTGTAACTTTGACTAATCTTAGTGAGTAGGAAGAAAGTATAAAAGAAGAGTTGTCTTATGAAGAGGCACAAACGTTGCCACCTAGGAGAAACAGAGGAGTTCCCCCTAATAGATACACTCAAGAGCCAATAAAGCGAGGATCGAGGTACCCCATAGCCAACATTGCAAGGGAGAGTCTAACCAATGAAGCAAAAGCATTCCAAGTAGCCTTATGAGAAGAAGAGTCTCTAGGTACAGTTGAAAGAGCAATGATGTCAAGAAACTGGACAAAGGCAATGCAAGATGAAATGGATGCTCTCAACAATATCAACACATGGGAAAGATGCTCACTACCTCCAGGAAAAAAGGCAGTCTGATGCTGATGGGTATTCACTATTAAGTACAAACCAGATGGATCTGTTGAAAGATACAAAGCCCGGCTAGTAGCAAAAGGATACACTCAAACCTATGGCATCGACTAATTAGAGACTTTTTCACCTGTGGCCAAAATGGATATAATCAGAGTGCTGTTTTCTGTGGAAACAATGAAAGGATAGCCTCTTCATCAATTTAATGTTAAGAATGCGTTCCTACATGGGGATCTAAGAGGAAGTCTATATGAAAGCACCATCAGGGTTCAATGAAGGATTTAAGGAAGGAGAAGTATGCAGATTGAAGAAGTCTCTTTACGGGCTTACACAATCTCCCAGAGCTTGGTTCTGGAGATTCACCATAGCCATGAAGAGATATGAGTATCAGCAAAGAAATTCAGATTATACCTTATTCTTCAAACGAAGAGGTGAACTCACAACATGTCTGATAATCTATGTCGATGACATGATTATCATCGGGAAAGATGAAGAAGAAATAATGAGGCTTAGAAGAAACTTGTTCTCTAAATTTGAAATGAAGGACCTTGGGAGGTTGAAGTACTTTCTTGGAATCGAGGTACTAAGATCTTCTCAAGGAATGTTCATATGTTAGAAAAAATATATTCTTGACCTGTTAGCAGAAACATGAATGATTGATTGCATACTAGCTGATACACCAATTACAGTCAATCACGGGTTGAGAATACTTGAGAATGGTGAAAACACAGATAAGGAGAGGTATCAGCTATTGGTAGGTAAACTAATCTGTCTCTCACATACCTAGCCAGATATTTCATATGCTATAGGGATAGTGAGCCAATTCATGCACCAACCTCAGACAAGTCACATGGAAGCGGTACAAAGGATCCTAAGATACCTTAAAGGCATAAACGGGTATGGTGTATTATTCCGAAATCATGGTCATTTGGATGTCAATGCGTACACAGATGCAGATTGGGTAGGAAATCCAATAGATCAAAGATAGACATCAGGTTACTTCACTCTAGTAGGGGGTAATTTGGTCACTTAGAGGAGCAAGAAATAAAAGGTTGTGGAACTATCAAGTGCTGATGCAGAATTTAGAGGCATCACCCGAGGCCTCACATAAGTTCTCTGGATACAAAAGTTGTTAACAGAAATTAGCTTTCCAGTATCTAAGTCTTGTGAGATAATGTGCGATAATCAAGCAGCCATTTAGATTTTTGAGAACCTGGTTCAACATGAAAAAACCAAACATGTGAAGGTCGATAGACATTTCATTAAAGAAAAATTAGAAGCCGGGATAATTACACTTCCTTATATATGTTCTGAAGACCAATTAGCAGACATTCTGACTAAAGAAGTGAATGGAAGGGTATTCACCAAAATACTTGACAAGTTGAGCATCGGTGATCCCACTACTCAACTTGAGGGAGAGTGTTAGAAAGGAAATATCTTATTGGGATCAACATTAGTCATCATCTCCCATTCAAAGGAAACCAACAAAGGCAACAAACATATTAGCATTACTATACAGATTTTTAGGAATAATAGCATAAATTACAGTTATTACTTGCCATGAATACACTGCTTGTACTAGTATATAAGTGTCCTGTATGCACTGCTATTATCATCACAAAAATATACAATCCAGTTCATATTCCCTTTCTTATATAGCTACTTTCTGTCACTTTAGACCCACTAAACTAGTCTCGACACTGCAAGTGTAACACACTCGCGCTAACGTGTCTCTCAAGCTTCAAACTTTGAAAATTCAACCCACTAATATTGTGACATGTGTCGCTAGTTGCAAAAGTTACATAAAATTCCCAAATAACTTCATTTTAACCCTTTCATTTTCCATATTTGTATTTCTAACCATCTTCTTCATCAATTTATTTTTCTTTTCTCAAAATCAAATCAAAATAAAACATTACCATCCAACATACACGAATTAAAATATAAAATTGGTGTATTGAGGTCGAAAATCTCACCATAAATCATTAAAAAATTTGTTTTACTGAAAAAAAGAAAGGGTAATGAAAAGGTATGAAAAGTTTTCTGGAAAATCATGAATATTCTGGGAAAGTTCATAAATTTTCCTAGGAAACAAATAAAATCATTGGGACCTATTTTTTTTAATCACGCCAAACTTTTGTTTCTCTAAGTTCTCCAAGGGATAAAAAAAAACAGAACTTTATATAAGTTTCAATGGAAGATTCATTGAAAAAACAGAAAATTTCAGACAAAGTAAATGAAGAATAAAGAAAATTTGGTCAACACTCTACCATTGATCAATTCTTGCCACATCAGCTGCAACATAGGATAGGGTAGTTATACGGTGCATTTTTCAAAAAATGAGGGAGCTACGAGGTCCTATGGAAACATGGGGCATTAAGTGAGAGGGACATAGGTGAGGGAGCAAATGCATTTGGCATAATTAAAAAAGTATGTACTTTTGTTTGGTCTATAGTCTCACTTCCATCGATGTCTTTATGCAAATTTCAACTTTATTTTAGCTCCAATAGATCCTACCATCTGCTCGTATCTCTTTACATTCACTTTTCTTATTAATTTATATTTTTTATTTATATTTTGGTTCAACATATTGTAAGATAATGAATTAAGAGACACGTCATAAGCAAACCTATCTTGGAACGTAACGTCAATTCAACCTTAATTTCGTCAATATTTTCTTTTTGTAACACATCAATAATTTATTTTAAAAATGTAACTGAAACTTTTTTTAAAGTTTTTTGTTTTCTTTATCAAGTTCAATTCAGCCTTAATTTCATCAATAGTCTTTTTTTTTCATGTTGGCTGGAATCCACCCAATAAATTTGCCAAAATTTCATCCAAACATGTCAATTAGTTTTGAACTGAATGCCCCAAAGGGAGCGGAATGCCCAAAATGTATCTCAATGCCAAACATATGTTGCAAAAGATTACAAAACCTTATTCACCTTCAGTTTACGAACCCTGAAGAAAATTAACAAGATAATACAAAAGCAATGTCCATATATTATACAGTCTGACACCTTAACTAGAATTCCATAAATGGCATTCAAGGAGTTACCTTTCTAATTCTGTTCTTGCTATAAGCGGCTTTTTGACACTTGCATCAATGTAGATAAAGCATCTTTCACAATTTTTGTGCAACCTTATATGAAACAAATATTCAGCTAAATAATTTTATGAACATATCTATCAAGTAAAAGAAACAATTATAAATAACAATCAATAAAGCAATATAGTTTATTCGGTGGCGAATTCAGGAATTTTTTACTATGGTTTCCACATCCAAACATCAAATATTTTAAAATTTCAAGTAATTTATAAATTCATGAAAAAAGTTTAGAATTAATAATGGTGAATTTTTTTTAGTGAACAATAAAACTGTAAAGGAAATACTAGAGCTAAATTTATAAAGATATAAAGACATTTAGTAAAAAAATGTATTTTTCTAAAATAAATGTGAGATTTTAATATTAATATGGGGTCCAACATTAATTTTTAATGGGGTCCAAATACAATTTACTAGTAAATTTATACTACTCCTTAAAAAAAGTGGGGTCATTGGACCCCACATGCTAATATGTGGTTTCGCCACTGAGTTTATTTACAACTGTTTGTAAAATCAAATAGAAATGAAATATACCTCAACATGCTTAAGTAATCCAGAACATCTTATTGTTTAAGGCCTTTTGCAGAAAAAATTTCATGTCACTAGTGCAGAAATGGCTTTTAGGGACGCATCTGTTGGGCTATTCCGGACGGTTATGAACCGTCCGCATAAGCCTCGACGCCATTGGTTAGAAGCAATACGGACGGTTTTGAACCGTCCGGAATACGAGTATTGCGGACGGTTCTCTTAAAAGAACCGTCTGCAATAATTCCAATGCGGACAGTTCTTCTAAGAAAACCGTCCGCAATATAATTATTGCGGACGGTTTGTTTAAGAGAACCGTCCGCATTGTGAGTGTTGCGGACGGTTATATTAAGAGAACCGTCCGCAATTGAGTACCATTTTTTTTTAAATAATTTTCAGCTGTTTCCATTTCTATTCTGAACTGTAAAAAAACGTAAAATGTACAAATATATATTTCTCAAAACTCCATTACATTTCTCAAAATAAAAATGAAACAACAAATTCTAATGAATCACACAATTACATATATACTTTGATACATTTAGTCCTATCCTAACTCT
>CATIWQ010576563.1:0-12855 GCA_949673415.1 Euphorbia schlechtendalii
ATGATAGCATTTATATATATATATATATATATATATATATATATATATATATATATATATATATATCATATACTTTGAAATGGATGGACCAACATTTCCTCATCTCTCGTTACACAAATACATTCACTAAGATATATATATATACACTCTAGAGTTATTATTGATTTTTAGTTTTCATTATGCATTCCTCTTACTTTTGTAATAAGTTTTTCCTGTTTCTCAATATGGTGAGATTAAGTTTCTCTATTTTGATGGGATATTTTATTTGATTTATGTATCAATCAAGGTGTACTTCAAGTTTCTTTATCGATGGTTTGCAGTTCTATGCACAAGAAACCAATATTAATTTTTGTTTAAGTGGTAACAAGAGTTATAATAAAGGGTAAATTATAAAAACAAGCTCTATGGTTTGTTTTGCAAAAGGTATTCATGGAGTTAATGTTTTTGCAAAATAATGCTTGTGGTTTCAAAAGTTAGTAAAAACATGATGTTCGATTTGAAATTACATTATTTTGAACTAATTTTTTTAGCATAGTTAATAATAATTAGACATGTTCATTGGACGAGCTGCGCCGCGTTCAGGCTTTATTGGGTTTTACATAAAAAACATCAACCCAAGCCTGGTCCAACCCACATTTTAAAACTTCAGGTTCAGGCTGAGTTTACATGATCATTCTCAAACCCGACCACAGCTCATACTAAATTTTTTCTTTTAAAATTTTTATTGACTATATGTATATATGTATGTATGTATAAAAGAAAAATTTATATAACTACATATAAATTTTACATGAATTCCATAGCTATCAAATCATTTAATTTTTTTTGTATGAATTATTGTATTTGGATTAAAAAAATCAATAGGTAAAAATATAAAAGTTCAAAGTAATTATTATACATAATACATACATACATACATACATATAGTCAATAAAAATTTTAAAAGAAAAAAATTAGTATGAGCCGTGGTCGGGCTTAAGAATGACCATATAAACCCAATGACCATATATATAAAAGCAGGTTCAGACCAGGCTGGATGGGTGCCCCAATTCATAAACAGGTCTAATAATAATACAATACACTTTAGTGATAATTTTAGAATTTTTTTGAGAAATACAATTATTTTATTCAATTAAAACATGATGGTAACTTTAAAAAATCATAAAAAAATTATTAATTTCTAAAAATTACTCAATTTTTGATGAATAATTCTTAAATAATATGGTTAAATGTAAACTGTTAAATTAGATTGGAAAGTGATTCCACGCGCTAACTCTCTGACTGAAATCAACTCCTACCGCTTCTCTCCTATGTGGTTTAAGGGTTTCTACAAAACAACAAATGTCGCTATGGGGGACTAGTCGTGTGACCGGCGTAGCCTCTCCGTTGCTTAAGTTAGATTGGATTTAAGAGATGAGGCAGGGAGTTTTTGTGTGTTTTTTCTACGTACCTCTACATGGTGACCCAAAGGATCTTTTTATACTCCATGAACGTCTTCTGGTCTGATCCAAAAGTGTGAATCAACCAGAGTTCTAGCTTGAGTGAATCTTTATTTTGTTGATAAGATAAAGCTTATCTGAATTGGGAGTTCCAATTACTGATGTCTCTTTTGAGGTCTTAGACTCTTAATTGGACTCCATGCTCCTAAGGCGTCAGGTCGGTCCAGGTGGACAAGCCGACTCAGCTTGGTGACTGCCTGCACGTTCCTCTGAGATTGAGAGAAGACTTGATTTCTTCCTAATTTGGGGCGGATTCGATTTGCTTGGATGAACAACAGAGTTTTACCCTCGAGTCGGATGGGAACCGTTTGGATTGGTAGGAACATTCCTAGCCTCAATGTTAAATCTCTCTATTCCAGGCAGATGTAATCCGCCTGGGGATCTCGTGTGGCTTGTACGCACCTTTCATTATTTGTATATGTTAACAAAAGTCCCCCCATCAGTGTGGGAGCTTCTTCAGGAGCTTATGTTTGGTATCTGCCTGGTCCAAGCGGATTTATCATCAGAGACACATGTCTAGGGCATACGTGTCTTGAGCGCCAATGTGAATAATTCACATCTTTTCAAATTTCAAACTTGAGGCAGACAGCGCGCGACGTGTCCTTTAAGGGAAAACGTCCCCTCAGATGTCCTTTCAACCCTATATAAGGGTTCCATTTTCTCCTTTTATCATTTTCGCAGTTCTTCTTCTCCAGCGAGTTTCCACAATTCTTCTCCATCAGTCGCCCTTTATTTCCTCAAGCTTCTCTAATCAAGCGCCTTCTCTGTACAAGTAAGCTCCTACACTCCTTCTGCTATGCTTTTACCATCGATTTACTATGATTTATTGTTGTTTTCTTTTCTGCGAAGATTATGGTATCTTAGTTCCTCACATAGTTCCTTTGATGTTCTTCAGATTTTTAGTCGTTGATTTCCATTTTGTTTGCCTACTGAGGTGATGACCCATTCATCGGGAAATGATTTTGTGTTCTGTATTTTATTTTCCCATAACAGCATGTATTTTCTATTTTTCCAGAATTACTTGTTCCTGCAAAGATCGTTTGCTAGATCTGAGATTTTTATTCAATCGATATGAATGTTGTTTGTTCACTTTCCTTGCTATCTAGATCTGAAATACCAACGTAGGTAATTTGAATGTTGTTTATGCCACCTTGAGATAACTTAGGATTCTTTTAGGATTCCTAACTATTTAGGTTTTTATTAGGTGGTAATGATTGATTCCGCCTCGACCACTAGTAGCCAATTTGATAAGGAATTAGCTGAGGTTAACTCCAAGTACTTCAAACCTTTGAACGTAGATTATACTGATTACGTCTCAACCTTTAGGGAACCCCCACCAATAGAAGCCATGTCTGAGCCTGGTGAGAATCGAGCGTCTTGCAGTGAGTCCACCTCTTCCTCCCAATCTTCTTCTACCTAGGCCTGGGCTAAGATAGACGAGGAGATGGGCCTGTTTCCCCTAGCACCACCTCAAAAATCCCTTGGGGTCTCATCCCGCGTGTGAAGGATGAAGAGGAGCACGGCTCGCCCCATGAGGAGGTATGTGGCTACACATTCTGAAGCAAGGTCTAGGGGACAAGGAAGAATTAGGGAAATAGTAAATAGAACTCCTCCAGTTACGATGATCGAGTCGGCTCAAGATTCAGTGGACTTGGAGTTTGAGAAGGAGGTTTTCCCTTGGCTTGGAGAGTGTGAAGTGATGCTTCCATCCAAAGAACAGCGAATCACTCGCCTGCCTGAGGGGTATTTTGGTATTTATATGGACCAGATTTGGTCGGGCTTTGTTTATCCACTTCCAGAGGGCATAAGTGAAGTTTCGAGAGCTTTTCACCTTAGTCCGGCTCAACTTCATCCCAATGCTTGGATAGACTTAGTGGCGCATTACCTTATCTACACTGGTTTAGATATGCGTTTTGACGCTGAGTTCTTTGGGCGGATTGCTTCACTGAGGAAGGCCGCAAGTGAAGATTTATATCATTTTGCTCATCGAGGTGGCTTCTACAGATTTACGAACAAAGTGGATTCAGTGAAGCACTTCAAGAGCTATTTTATTTTTATTAAATAAGAGGACCGCTACCTCAGGTTTCTGACCCAGTGGAATCTTTCTCCCATCTTGTGTTGTAATTTTTCCGGCTCAGATAGCAGAGTAGAGACTTTTAAGGCCCTTAAGAAGGAGATGTGGCCATGCCACAACATTAGCTGGGACAATGGCGAAAAATATTAGAATTATTGAGCTGGGCCAGCCGGATCCAATTTATCACTCCGGGCCTGAAGTTTTCCCAGGCATTTACTTATTTTCCTTTCTTTTCAGTGTTTAACATTCCCTCGGCTGGCGAACTTGTGCAACAAGTTTCCAAAGGATCGAAGGGTACCAAACGTTCTACTGAACAAGTGGAGCCTGGACTTATGAATGCAATTCCAGGCATACGAGGTGGAGATCCCAACAAGCGTAAAAGGAAGCGCAAGGTTCAAGCGGCCGAGGAAGTTCCTGAGCCCGTTGCTGACCTGCCTCATTCTTTTACAGCTGAAGAGACAACCCTCTAGCCAGTAGGAATTAATGTTCTTGTTATTTTTCATTCAATGTTTTAAGTTCTCTTTATTTTAGAGCGTCAATTTGGAAATTCATGCGGGCTCCTCTAAGCGGGTTAGCCCTGAATCTCTTCAAGCGGATCTTCTTTCCTTCGTGGATGAGGGCAATCCCTCAATTTACACCGCCTCAATTTAGAATGTGCTGAGGATAATCTTACCGCTCCCTTCGGAGAAGAATGAATTTAAAGTTGAGAATCTACTCCAGTCATCTAAGACTCTGTTCATGATGTCTACCGAGGTACTTTCCTCCTTGTTCGGTTTTAGATTTCATTTTCCTTCATGTTATTATTTTCCCCTTCCTCCTTTATAATATGTCGGTATTTCAGATGGCTTCTCGAGTGGCTGAAATGACATAGAAGAGCTGGGATATGCTGCGACTAGGGTTAACTCATGAGCTCGAGTTAGAAAAGGTCAACAAGAAGGTCGAAGAACTTGAGGTAGCTAAGATTGAATTGGGCCGGCAGCTGGAGGAAGCCAACAAGAAGGTAGAGGAGTCCCAAATGAAGGCGGAGGAGATGACTTTGGCCAGGGAAAAATTGCAGAACACCGTCTCAAAATATGAGGCGGAGGTTCCTAAGGTTATATCGGATTATAGCCAAGCGATGCTCAACATGGCAATAGATGGCCGCGAATATGGCCGCCTTGTTTTTAAGGCTTGTCAGGCTCACTATCCAGACCTTCCCGAGGATCTTTTGATGGGAGTGAAGTATCCAAATGAGCTTGACAAGGAGACAGCTTTGGATGAGTCGGCAGAGGAGGAGTCGGAAAAAGGAGATGACACCGAGTCATCCAGCCCCATAGCGTAGGATATTATTAGTTTTTCTTTTGAACATTTTGTAAGAATATTTGGGCTTCGTTTCCCTTATTAATGATATAATTTTCTTTCCATCTTGAGTGTTGTTGTATATCTTTTGTACATGCCCTAACAAAGTTTTGTGCATTTTGAGCCATCTTGATTCAGCATTTTACCATTTAAGATATTTAGATGTTATGCGTTTGAGCCTCTTCAATGGCCTTATGCTTGCCGTTTTAAGGTATATAGGTATTATGCGTTTAAGCCTCCTCAATGGCCTTAAATACTTTTGCCATTTTAAAGTATTTAGGTCTTATGCGTTTAAGCCGCCTCAATGGCCTTATGTTTTCCATTTTAAGTTATTTAGGTCTTATGCGTTTATGCCGCCTCAATGGCCTTAAATACTTTTGCCATTTTAAGGTTTTTTAGGTCTTATGCATTTGAGCCGCCTCAATGGCCTTATGTTTGCCATTTTAAGGTTTTTTAGGTCTTATGCGTTTTGGCCACCTGAGTGTTTTAAGCGCTTTTATTTAATTATTTGTGCAATCTCAAAGTATGATCAGTACTTAAATGTGCACGTTTTGAAATTAATAAATTTTTATTGAATGACAAAAAAGTACATCCGGGGATTCTACGTGTCCGGTCAACTATCTTTTCTAAGGGTGGGCCGCCTCGTTAAAAACCTTTAGGATAAAACCCATTGGGAAAAAGTCCATAAAGGAAAAGAGTACGGCCGCCTGAATCCCTCTAAGAGTTGTTACCCACGTAATATGGCCTCAGCTTTGCTATGTTCCACGTTCTTGGAACCTCTTTTCCTTCCACAATCTGTAACTTGTATGTTGTCGGTCCGATGACTAGTGAAACTTTATAGGGGCCTTCCCAGTTCACCCCCAGCTTACCTTTTCCTTCTCGTACCTATGAGGCAATTGCATCTTTAAGGTCCAGGTCGCCTTCTTGGAGGCGGATTTCTTTGACCTTCTTGTTATGGTATTTGGGGATCCTGGCTTTGTAGGCGGCCATAAGGATGCATGCCCTCTCCCGCTTCTCTTGTAAATCATCAAGATGATATCGCATGTTAATTTCGTTCTCTTTCTCTGTGTAGTAAGCCGCTCGGTCTGATGGAGGATCGATTTTGATGGGTAGAACCGCCTCAACCCTATATACCATTGAAAAAGGTGTTTCTCCGGTAGATGTGCACGGGGTCGTTCGGTATGCCCATAGCACATTAATCAACTCATCCAGCCAGACTCCCTTTCTTTCCAGCACCCTTTTATTGATTCCTTGACCAAGCGTTTTATTTATGATTTCCATCTGGCCATTAGTTTGAGGGTGAGCCACTAAGCTGAAGTGGGTATCAATCTTTAATTCTTTGCAAAAATCTTGGAACTTGTTGGATGTGAATTGAGTACCATTATCTGATATGATTCAGTGTGTTACTCCGAATCGCATAATTATGTTCTTTTTGACGAAATCCAGCACTCGTTTTGGAGTGATACTGCTAAGAGCGGTCGCCTCGACCCATTTGGTGAAGTGGTCAATGGCTATGAGGATCCATTTTCTTTACCCGCTTGCTTCAGGAAGAGGTCCCGCAATGTCAATTCCCCATGTTACAAAGGGTCAGGCAATCAGTAGGGGGCTGTACTGCATGAGGGACATGAGATTTTTGTGCATGGATTTTACATTGATGGCATGACTTGACGTACGTCTCTGCATCAAGGTTCATAGATTCCCAAAAAAACCAGCGAGGCTAACCCTTCTAACCAATGTTGCAGTCGCTTGGTGGGAGCCGTAGTCTCCTTCATGAAGTTCGTGTAGTATTTTTGCTCCTTCTTGAGTCGTTATGCATTTTTTCCAAGCGTCTGAATACGATTTTCTATAAAGCTCCCCATTTAGTAAAGAAGCCCGCATAGCTTTCCTTACAGTTTTGGTAGCCTCAATTTTATCCTCAGGCAGTTTGTTTACGGCCAGGTAATCATAGATGGCCTTCATCCACCCAAGATCTCACTGCTCAATTAATAAGCTCACCTCCATTTCATTGTTCGGGTGGGTGATTACTTTGTACGGGCATGTGAGGTTTTTCCATTCTTCTTTGCTTGAAGCCGCCTTGGCTAATTCATCAGCCCGCTCGTTTTCTTTCCTGGGAATATGTTCAACTTTCCAGGCTACTCCTTTTGACTCTAGTATCTCTATAAGATGTCTTACCTTTGAGATGTACTTTGTCATTTCTACGTCTTTTGTTTCAAAATTTCGATTAATCTGGTTTACGACTAGCCTTGAGTTGCTTTTGAGCAATAATCGATCGATGCTATCTCTCGGGCTAACTCTAGCCATTTGATGACTGCCTCATATTTTGCTGCGTCGTTGGTTGCGGGGAAGGCTAGCTTTGCTACGTAGGAAAATCTGATTTTTCCGGGGCTTCGAATATACACGCTGATTCCGACTCCTTCGTGAGAAGATGCACCATACACCAGGATTTCCCTCTCTTCAGTTTTGATTTCTTTGGTGAGCTCCAGCCACTCGAATTCAACCACAAAGTCAGCCAGAATTTGAGCCTTCATAGTGCTTCTGCTTTCAAATCTAATATCATACTCCCCTAATCGGATGACCCACTCGGCTAATCTCAAGGATGTCTCAGGTTGTTGGAGGACCTTCTTCAGTGGGAAATTGGTCCTTACTGCAATTGTATGGGCCTGGAAGTACGGTCTCAGCCGCGTGGAGGCCGAGATCAATGCCAGGGATAGCTTTTCGATCCGAGGATATCTAAGCTTGGCGTTCCTCAACACTTTGCTGGTGTAGTAAATTGGGAACTGGCCTTGCCCTTCCTCTCGAATCAAAACAGTTCCTACCGCCTCATCGGTGGTGGCCAGGTACATGTACAATACATCATCCAGCTGGGGTGTACTAAACCAGGAAGTTCTTTAGCTCTTCAAAAGCCTCTTAGCAGGGTTGATCCCATTTGAAGTCTTTATCCTTCTTCATTACCTTGTAGAAAGGCATGCATCTCTTGGCGGAGAAAGATATAAACCTCCGCAAAACATTGATTCTACCATTCAACTTTTGGACCTCGTTTAAGGTTCGAGGCAGTTCCATTTTCAAAATTGCCTCGATCTTCTCTGAGTTGGCCTTCATCCCTCGTTGGGAAATCATGAATCCCAAAAATTTTTCGCCTCTCACTCCAAATGTGCATTTTTCCGGGTTGAGTTTCAGGCGATATTCTTGTAGTACTTTGAATACCCTTCGGATGTCTTCTGCATGCTCCACCTCGCTTCTGCTTTTTATTATCATATCGTCTACATAAACCTCCACCGATTTTCCTATCTAATCTCAGAACATTTCATTGATCAGCCTTTGATATGTGGCTCCCGCGTTTTTTGGGTATGACTGTGTAATAATAAGTACCTTCGTGAGTTATGAAGGATGTTTTTTCTTCATCAACGGGGTGTATGGGTATCTGGTTATACCCACACTTGGCGTCTAACAACGAGTAGACTACATAGCCTGCTGTTGCATCCTCCAATTGATCCATGCTGGGCAGCGGGTAAGCGTCCTTTAGAGTGGCTCTGTTCACATCAGTGAAGTCTACGCACATTCTGCAAGCTTTGCTTGGTTTTTTCACCAGTACGAAGTTGGACAACCAGCTTAGGTAATAGACTTCTCTGATGTGCCCCTCTTTTAAGAGTTTGCCTACCTCTTCTTCAATGGCTCTCTGCCTTTCAGGAGCATGCTTTCTTTTCTTTTGAACGACTGGCTCGACATTTAGGTTCAAGTTCAGCCTGTGTTGCATAACCTCAGGTTTGACCCCCACAAGATCTTCTGATGACCATGAAAAAACATGTTGTTGGTCTGTGAGGGCGCAAATTATTTCTGCCTTTGCATCGTTGCAAAGGTTTCTTCCAATCTTTAACGATCGTTCTAGGCCAACTTTGAGCTTTTCCAGCTCCTCCGCCGCCTTGATTTTCTCCAACCGGTCCACCTCCAACTCCTCTTCCATCAGGAGTGATTCTCTATGTAATGAGGCCAGGTACGCCTCCTGAGCTACTTGAGGGTTACCTATTATCACCGCAGTTCCTTTCGTAGTTGGTATGTGAAATACCAAGTCCATTGGGGAGATGAGCATGCAAGTTTCAGTCTGGAAATGTCTGCCCAATATAACATTGAACCCTACTGAGATGTCTGCGATGGTAAACTCTACTTTCCCGCGAAACTTATGCTTGAGGCTCCCCATTTCCACTTCCAACATAACCTCGCCCATCGATTGTATGGGTTAGCCATTAATCCCAATGAGCGATGAGCATCTAGCTCGAATCCGGGAGTGATACACTCCCAACTTCTCCACAACACTTTTATTGATAATATTCATCGAGCTGCCAGTGTCCTAAAGGATTCTCCTTACTGTGAAGTTCTCCATAATTGTTTCTACCACTATGGTATCGGTGTGCTGCATTTCAACCAGTGAGTTTTGCCTAAAAGGCCTCAAGATTTCCGCCTCACTTTCTACATTGTTCTTTTTGCTAGACGAACCTCTAGCTTTCTTTTAGGGCGGTTCGAATTCTGGTCCGCCTGCAATCACCATTATTATTCCTTTTATTCCGCTGGACTTTCTATTCGAGTCTTCCTCCCTCTCATCTTCACTTCCCTCTTTCCTTTCATGTCTCCTTGTGATTCCTTTCACTAACTGGCTGAACTTACCAGCCTTAATCAGCTCATGTACTATGTCTGCCAACGATCGGCAATCATCCGTGTGATGCCCCTTAGCTCTGTAATAGTTACAGTATTTGTTCAAGTCATGCCCTTAGGAGACTCCATCTGGGATTTCAGGAGAGTGAATGTTTTTCTTCTCTGGGGTCTTTTTTATAGCCACTAGTATCTGGCTCAAAGGTGCATTCATCCTGGGGCGGTCTTCTTCTCGATCAACAAATCCGCCTCGACTAGATCCGCCTCGTCCTTTCCGCCTTCTATCATCAAATCTGGTCTATCTTCCCTCTTTGCTTCTCTACCCCAACCTTCTCTTCTTCGATTGAAATATATTTCATCAGCTGCGATCAGGTCCTTGGCCATGCCAAGCATTTGTTGCAGGCTTTTTGGATGTCTAGTAAGGATCGCATTTCTCAGGTCTCTACTGCGCATGCCCTTTAGCATTGCCTCTTTGGCTGTGCTGAAATCTAAGTCTCATACTTCCAGGCAAGCTTCATTGAAACGATTGTAATAATCATGAAGACTTTCTTCAAGCCCCTGCACAATTTCGTGTAAACTCCTTGTTACCAACCCGGCTGGGGCGGAGCCCAAAAAATGCTTGCAAAATGCATCACTGAGTTTGTTCCAGCTGCCTATGGAGTTAGGGGGCAAGGAAGTGAACCATCAGGCCGCAGGTCTGCCCAAAGTGGTAAAAAAATATCGGCATATATATGCTTTTGGGTTTGGTTTAGGCTGCTTGCCTGTTCCTAGCCCTTGGATGGCGGCCAACGTTGACCCTATATCCCCAGGCGGAATTTGGCCATCCTTCATTGCCGATACAAGCCCCTGAAGTAATGATAACTGTGTTGACTGCCCGACTGAGTTTAGTTCCATGGGCTGCGTGGTTATGACATCTGAGGTTATCGAGGATGTGGTGGAGGCGATCTGTGGATTTGTGTGAGGCATGATGGACGGGGCGGGTGGCTAGCTAATGTTGTAGAGGTGGGGTGGCATAAGTCCTTGCGAGGCTCTGTCAAAGTCATCAATCAAGTTACGAGGCGGCACTGTATTCTGCTTGGATATGATCAAACCTGCCTTGCTCAGATCACCGTACATCACACCGGAAGAGATGTATGTCTCGATAACTGACTTTCGATACGCCTCTATTTCTTCTGGGGTAATTTTGTATTTTTGCTGCAATTGGAGGAGGGGGTTATCTCCTCTCATGGGCCCGTCACCTTGGGGGCGTTCGCCAATTTTAGGCGGTGGCGCCCCCGTGACATTTATCCCTGTGGTTGGGGGATGATTGCTTGTTCTGTTGTGAGCTATCTGAGATCGACTAAGAAATAAAATTTTTTGATTATCAAAATGTTCGTGTGAACTGAGATTCTCGCCCGAGAACGTTGTAATTTGATTTATTAATGAAAAGAGGAATTGGTGTTTTGTAGGCAAGCGTCTAGCATCAACCTAGTTGGGAGAAACACCCCGAAATTTTCACCCATTCCAACCTTTTTCCGATGGTGGAATACAATATTCCACCGGAGGTTTTTAAAAAAAGAAGTGATTTGCGTATTTGATTCATGGTTTTAAAGTTTTTGCTTTAATCATCTTCTGACACGGTTTGTTTTCATTTTTTGGGTTGATTACAGTTCATTTTTCACTGTTAATTGCATTTACGTCGATTTTGATGTGTTGTTATCGACAATCGTTCATTGCAGCCAATTCCCTTGACCGTTCAATTCGTTGTGCTTGATAAGTTCTCTAGGGATCTTCAATGGAGAGGTACAGAACAACAAAGAAGATAGAAAAAAGTGAATAAAGAAAGCAAATATATATAAAAAACAACAATGGGAAATGAAAGAATCAGAGCTCAAGAACAATTGAAGAGAAAGAGCCGAAAAAATTAATCCAAGAGAGAAACGGGAAAGATGGGAAGACAATCATGTGTCTAGTTGTTTTTTCTATTTTTAACCATATTTACCACGTGTATAGGTATGACTTTTCCACACAGACATGTGGCTACTTGTGGGATACGAGAAATCATAGCAAAAACTAAATCCTCATAAATATTATCTTGCATACTTGATATGTATCATAAACATTGCTTTAACTTTTTTAACATTTTATTCATTTCTTGGACACATGTTAAGTATGCAAAGAAAGGATCCTAAAGATTTGATCTTTGTTAAAATTTCTCGTCGGACACACTCTCCCCCATCTCGTCTGATTTATGTACAACCAGGTAGTTGAAACTTTAAAATGCAATTTACAAAATTGAGATAATCAGAACATTCTCAAAATTTAGAAAGATGCAGAATTTTTTAATACAAATTGATATATCACGGAGAAATGGTGATTGGTTGTTCTCACTTAATTCCGCTATGGTAAGTACGGAGTGGAGATGCATTGTCACATAAATTAATGCTCCACAAGTTGTTTGCCCATATTAATTAGGTAACTGACACTAGTAAATATTGAAGTAATAAATTATGTACGAAATAAAAGAAAATTAACGAAAATATATAACATACGAGTATATATAAGGGGGTGAACTCGAGTGAGTCAGAAGAATTAAGTAATTAATATAGAAATGTAATGCAATAAATACAAGGAAAATGAAGGATCGAAAGTTGGGGTTAATGGGACGGGAATGCACTCCCCATTCCCATACTCATTAAAGTTTCGTAAAAATATTATCCTCCATCTCCATTCCCTTCAAATTCTCCAAATTCCTCATTGAAATAAATGCACAAAATTCTCGTAAAAAATTTATTCTGTATCAACATTTTATATTAAATTCGTATTACACATGATCGGAAAAAATTTCATAAAATAATTTACATTATCAAATAATTACTATAAAATATAATAAATAATTTAATTTTTTAATAATAATATTCGATTAATATATATGAGTTTCCCATTAAGATTTATCAGGGTCGGGATCGGGGATCTATTGAGTTGGAGAATATTATCCCCATTCTCATTAAGAATTCTAGGATTAAAATATCTTCATCCCCATTCCGTAAAAATTATTGTCGAGAAATCCTCGTTCCCATCAAATACGAGAATTCCTCACCCAACTTTCGATCCTGAAAATGGGGCAGTGGAGAAGATCACATGAAAACACTGAGAAATTAAAAGTGGGAGATTTGTTTTAAATGAAGGCTACAAAACATCTATTCAGTTTTTAATTTCATTTAATACTTTCTCACTTTCCACTGCCTATATATATATATATATATATATATATATATATATATATATATATATATATATATATATATATATATATATATA
>CATIWQ010576598.1:0-10476 GCA_949673415.1 Euphorbia schlechtendalii
TATATATGCAATAGAGGTACACTATTCTTACACTCTCAATTATTACTCTCTGCCTCATCTCTTAAATCCGCCGCTAACTTAGGCATCGGAGAGGCTACGCCTGTCACACGGCTAGTCCCCCATAATCACCCCCTGTCTTGCAGATTCCGACCACCATGCAAGGCGGACTACACAAGATAATGTTCTGAAGATAGGCGCGTGAGAGACACGTTCTCACACCAATCTTTCAATAGCTCCTTAGAGAAAGAATGTCTGTTACTTGACCCTCATAATTTAATGGCCAACACTATACGTTTTGGATAAATAGGATGATGATATATTTTATTCAATCATAAAGCATGTTTTCATGGTTAGCTATTGAGAATGACCTCTTGTATCCCAACTGAAGTAAGTAAGAAACGATCAAAGAGTTCTAGTTGATCCTAAGAACTATGACAACACTAATCTCAGTCTCCTTAAGGAGAATAGAACGACAATTAATTACTTACACTATACCTTAGATCTTACAGTATTAATTGAATGTACCCCGTACCAAATTTATATTCCCTTATACCCTTAACGTGTCCCTCCTCCCATGTATTAATTTCTTACCATAATTTCCCTCTTTTTTTATCAAAATTTTCAAGTATGTTCAATCGCTTTTTCTATGTAGATATGGATCGTATTTCTAGCAATGATTTTCTTCCTCATTTGAATTGAGATAGATAGACCAATCTTTGAAGGAAATGAGAAATCACCTTTCTAACTAAATAACAGTACACTGAATGTACTTATAATTTTTATAGGAACTCTATGTACTTGTTTAATTTGACTTTCTCTTGTTTATTCTTGATTGACATATGGAAGACATGAGCTCCTTCTCTTTAAATTAAAGCGTTTATTTCATCTCTCAATTTCACCATTCTCTCTTCACAATTGTGTAAAGCTCAGAGAGAGAACAAAATATTGGGAATGATTTCTATTCAAAAAGATTAGGTAAGAAATGAATTTTAAATTATGTATTATCGTCTGTAATTGAAGCCTTTAACATCACTTGTAAATTAGAATCCTCTTGTTGCTTGGCCGTATTTGGGTGGTAGAAGTTATTATATTTCGACTGTAAATGTGAAAAGATTTTTTCCTTTTGCTATGATCTGTTTAGTATGATGCATGGAATGGTTATGATTAGAGCAATAATAAAGGAGTGGAGAGAAGGAGACAAAGAGATATTGTAAAGTACAAAGAAATAAAAAAAAATCTATAAGTAGAGGGAATAAAGAGAGGGAGAGTGGGAATCGAAATAATAAACTACAAAATTGCAAGTTTAATTATAGCACCAGTAATCTTCCAACGTGAATGTATTTTCTATTTCGCAGGTATGATTTTTTGTTCGGGAAAAAAAAATTAGTTTAGCGTTTATAAAAGTAGAAAATGAATCCACAAAGCATAAGATGATAAAGTGTATTGTTTTGGCATTAAGGATAAAATGGATAATGAGTTTAGAGTGGGGTCATTCAATTCTTATAATTTGTAATTATGGGTAAAATGGCTATGCTAAAATGTAAACTACAAGTTCATGTATGAATAATGATAAAAAATGAAGCTCACGTGTGAAATTGATAAGATTAGTATAGTTGATGTATTATGTGTGAAATTAAGTCAACTATGTAGTATTAATGTAAACTACTATTATTTGTTGGTAATATATAACTTATATTTATATATTTAATTCCAAATTATTTAAAAAATATTATTTTAATATATTCAATGAAAATCTGATTCGATCATCGATTTAACCCTAAATCCATAACCCTCTCCCTTCACCAGTTCGATAACCGGTCCAGGTCTGAAAACCATGGTATGTATACAAACTGAGAGTTATGCACAATCTGTGGAGATCGAGATCAATCTTTTTTTGGTATTGGCTTCTCCTCAATAATTTACTCAACGTAGCTTAGCACAAAAATTCCACCATCGTTGCAAAATTTTCAAGAGTAGAAATTGATTTAATTGACATATAACAAACATTTATCATACATTTACTAGTTTTATATATGACTTACATTTAACACCTACAAAGACATTTAAGAGATATAACATCCGTATAACAATCATTGAATAACTATATAACAGACATATAACAACTACTTGTCATATTACCAGAGTTGCTAACCGACTCCAACAAAGGATCCATATCGGTTCATGGATATTGTAGTTATTGATTAGGAGTATGGAATATCAATAGTGAGCCTAGTAGAATAAGAAGGCTAAAAAAACTTTTCCCTTCTACATTGATTAAAACGAAAATCAACCCACTTTTCGGTTTAAAGAGCATTTGGAAAGAGTTTGTTATGGCAAAATCTATGTACTAGATAATTTTTATTATATCAAATATGCAAAAGTTCCGAAGCTAAATTAAAGGATAACAAATATGAGCAAAAAGATGTAACAAATTTGAAAGGAGGAAGGTAGATTTGAAATGCTCATTAGAGCAAATTTTGAAGTAGAGTACACAACCTAACTAAGAGTAGGTACCTTGCCTGTAGCACTGTTCAAATAAAGAACCTTCATTGTTTTATTTAGGTTCCATACAGGGCCGGCCATTAGGGGAGCAAGGTGAGCAATCGGTCAGGACCCCGAATTTTCAGGGGTCTCAAATCGTAAATTTTGTATAATATGAGTATAAAAAACTAAATAGATATATATTATTATGTAAAAGTAGAATGAATAATATTGTATTCTAGTGGCAAGGGGTGATTATGTAGTATTATTCTCTTTTACAACCATACAGGTTCGAATCCCCGTACTCCTCTTTTTCCTTATTTGTCCCTCTATTTTCAGCATTTTCTTTTCCCTTTTATCAATTTTTTTTCATTTTCTCTTTATTCTTCAAATCTTTAATATAGTAATGAACTAATAACTTAGCAAGTTAATTATTAAAATCAGTTTTATTTCAATACTTAATTTCCAACATTTTATTATTAGTTAATAATATTTAAATTAATTTTTATTTGAATTTGATAATAGTTAATTTTGTTATATATAAAGTTAAGTATATATTTTTTATGAGCAAGTGATTTCAATATTCAACTTTTTATTTCACTTTAATTACAATTTGTAACGAAAAAATTAGCATCACATATTGTATAAATTTCATGGATACATTTTTATTTCAAAAAGCAACTCATATTTTGGTTTAATTGTTTCACTGTTATAGATTCCAAAACCATATTATAATTAAAAAAATTTTACCAAACAAATTTTAAACCTACTATATTTTTTTATCTTCTAAAATATCAACCTTTAGTAATGAGAGAGAAAAAATTTATTTAGAATATTTGAATTGAAATTTTTCAGAAAAATTATCAGATAACTAAAATTTTCATTACAACATAAACATATGTATATATCAAATTTAAGAATTTTTGTATTGTTTATTAGTGAAATATTGAAGTTACCCATAGGAAGCATTTTTTACATACTTGTAAGGGCATATATTTTATTTTTCGCTCAGGGCCCCGAAAACTCTCGGGACGGCCCTGGTTCCATAGCATCCTAAAACATCACACTACCAATCTCCATTTCCAGAATTCAATTAAAAAGTCAAACACAAATCTTTGTATGTAAAAGGTAAAGAACAAATTTTGAACGTTAATTAGAAAACCAACCCTAAAAAACTTAAGGCTACAACAAATCGTTGTATGTAAAAGGTAAAAAACTAGGGTTCATTATATACCTGATGTAAAGAGAACAAAGCAGTTCCAGCCTATATAAAACGCAAACAGATAAAGTAATTTATGCTTTCAAAGGTTGAGCGATGGATTGATGGTGATAACTGCAAGCTTGCAGCGACTGTGAGTTACTGTAAGCGACTGGGACGAAAAGTCAAGAGAATGGAGGTAACCGATTGTTGAAGAGAGAAACAGTCAAATGAGTTTTTGTAAAAAGGAATGCGAGATTGAGATTTTCAACTGCGGGAACGTGAGGAGGAGATTAAACAAGTTGAACTATATGTCTGATAATTTGAAAAATAAAAAACCTTTTTAGTAATTGGAAAACATATAAACTAAAATCATGAAACCTAATCAAGTTTAGATGCCACAATTTCCCAATATACTTTTTTTCTGATTTAATGTAAATTCAAAATGATTTTTTTTAAAAAAAAAGTGACATATAATAATAATAATAATAATAATAATAATAATAATAATAAATTAAATTATAAAAAAGATGTATGCCACGTCATAAAATATTTGGCGGTTGAGACATCATCAAAGTGTGACCTCTCATTCTTGAGTTAAGATGATACGCGAGTCTCGCTCAACTTCACACACACTAAAATGAAGCTCCATTTAACTCCGGCGCCACCACGGGTATTATCGCCGCCGGCGAGATCAACCTTCTTTAAATTCTGCGAGGAGCGCTTCTTCCTGTCTGTATATCCACATTCACCCGCTCGTTTCGATTGTATTTTGAGTGCTCAACGACACAACAACCCCAAGCTTGTGTTTGTTACCAAAGCTGCCGATTCAACTCAACCTTCTACTGCCAAAGCTACCGTTCCCGATGATGAATTCTCTCTTGCTAAGGTTTATTTACAACATCAAAATTATAGTTTTAGCCTGTTTGTTTTTAAACTGCTGCTTTGTTGGCGCAACACATTAGGTACTGTGGATAAGGAATTTGAATTCGAGTTTTTAATTCAATTTTCTTATGAATTTTTAATTTGTAACGGGGAAAAGATATTGGAGTGTGCGCTCTGGTTGAATTCTTTGGATAATGTTTAATCCACATATAGTTCAATTCTCATTCAATTATTATATAAGAATTCTAAATTTGTTTCAGATCTCTTTTGGTGTCATTGGACTTGGACTTGGGGTTTCACTCCTTTCGTGAGTCCTTTTACTCTTTGTTAGCACTGAACATTTTCTCAAGTGGATCTAATTTGTTCTTTAACCGCAGGTATGGCTTTGGGGCTTATTTCAACATTCTGCCGGGGTCCGAATGGTCTGCGATAATGCTTACATATGGCTTCCCTCTTGCAATTATTGGTATGGCCCTCAAGGTAATCTTTTTCGTGTGATCCATAACATTTTTGTTTTGTTTTCTAGATGTCTAGTGAACATCCTTTCTAATTTCATAGGATTTAAAACTTTTACATAGTAATGTGAGATTCTGAATCCTGAAGATTCTTGAATCATTTATAGCATTAAGGACTTGACCAGTAAAGCGAGCCTGCCAATAATTTTTCCTTAATTTGATAGGCACTTTTGTACGTCATTATGGTTGGATGTTGTTCTGCATTTCCTTTATATATTGGCTATAAACCATTTCAAGCTTCCACTTTTTTTAGCTGTTATATTCCCTTTTCAAGGTAACTCCATTTCCAGGAAATTTGATAATGTTTATTCTGGTTGATCAATACAGTATGCAGAACTGAAGCCAGTTCCATGCATGACTTATTCTGATGCCCTCACGTTAAGGGAAAAATGTGCTACTCCAATTCTCAAACAGGTAATTTTATGGATGTTTATTGTTCTTCGCAAGGTTAGTGACTTATTTTCAAGACTTGAGAGTAGAATAGCTAAATTAGATTAAAGGCTGTTATGCTAATTTGTCCTACATGCCAGCTTGGCAAAGTTTGTTGCAAAATCTGTTATAATTACCAACTGTATGGCCTAAGAATTGATAATAATGAAAATAATCAGATTCTCATCTCTCTCTCTCTCACACACACACACACACACACACACACACACACACACACACACACACACACACACACTTTCTGTTTCTTTCTTTAGTCTGATTCTCAATCTAATTCTATTTCAAAGTACAAGTTCAGGATCCAAACCTGACACTTGTTTGTTTTGGATGATCATTAACTTAATTTTTAAATTCAAATGAAGAAAGAAAGTGCAGAAGCAACCCTTACTGTTTGTTTACATAATACATAGTCTTATCAGCTGTAAGGATATTAAAATTTCCTGTCAATAATTAATAGCTTACTGGTCTTATCATGCTTTCTGAATTACGATAGTGACCTTCTTGAGTAGGACAATAACATGCAACAACCTCATTGCCCCCAATGAAAATCCGTCTCAGATGTATTGCATTTCCCCTTGGAATGACAAATTAATACAAGAACAACATTCTCCCAGTCCTTTTCTGATATTGAGGTTGCATTTGATATAAGTATAAGGAAAACGAAGATGAACTCTTTTTGTAACATTTGAAGATATATATGTTTAACATGTCCTTAAATATATGCTTAAGATGGCATGTGGATGGATGGGTGATTTTTCTTGTAGAGTTTCTACTTGTGTGATTAAATACAGATTTGGCTATCAAAGTGAAAATATATACTAGGTCACATTTTCCCATAAAACCAGAAAAATGTCAGCTTTTAGCCTTTGCAGCCTTTCACCCATCAATTTTATAGCCAATTTCATTAATTTTCGGACTATAAGTGGCTTGACTCAAGCCACTTGTAGTCCAAAAATTGACTAAAGCCGTTTGAGTTTCCACTTCAAGGCCAACACTCTCCTATGTTTCCATTTCAAAGGATAAATTGGTATGTTTCTGGCTCAGATGTCAAATCAACATTATATTTCTTTTTTCCATCGAGACGGGTAAATATAACCATAAAAATAGCTACAATTTTTAAACAACATTGGCTTGATAAATATTTTTAAATGTATTGATTAATTCAGTTACCTGTCAATTTCATAAAACCAGAATCATTTAGCAACTTGCTTGGAGTTTACCACCTTTATAGAATTTTATTTTGTATTGATATGCTTGAATGGTGGACTACTATAATGGAATAACTTGTCATTACTTTAACTAGGTCAGAAGTGATGTTACAAGATATCGGTATGGAGATGAGCAACATTTGGATGAAGCATTGAAGCGAATTTTCCAGTTTGGACTGGTATGCTGTTAAACTTGTTCGTTCCATATTTTGCCCAGTATTATAGTTACTAAATATCTGTCTTATCATATAAGCAGGGCAGCTTATGTGTCATAAAAGGGTTTCTACAGTCCTTTATAACATCGTTATATGAAACAGATAAAAGAGTGAAAATTGTTGTCTAATCCTTAATTTTGGAAAGCATTATGATTTTGTCTTTGTTCCTTGGTGTTTTGTATTAGCTGTAGTTGTGAAGAGTTCATTCTACAAGAAATGTTAATCCTTAGTCTAGTGAATCTTTTAATCTTTTGCTTGTGCTACTATTCCATTAGTTTATATAGTAATAGGTAGGTTTTGTGTTTAACTACAAATCTATAGTGTACGGAGTTAACTTGAAGTCATTAGTATAAGCTTTTCAACGGTCTTGTTAAGTTGCTGACTTGGGTGAGTTTGTTAGTTTTATTTAGAAGCAATGAAGGGCAATTCTGGTAATGTGATGGCGCTTGTTTACCATATGTTATGTGGTTGCATCTCAGGGAGGAGGTATTCCGCGGAGAAGTGCACCTATTCTACAAATGGTCCGTGAGGAGGTATGCATGCTTTAATAATAACAACAATAATAATAATTATAATAATAATAATAACAACAACAACAACAACAACAACAATAATAATTATAATAATAATAATAATAATAATAATAATGATAATAATGATAATAATAATAATAATAATAATAATAATAATAATAATAATAATAATAATAATAATAGTAATGGTAATAGTAATGATGATGATGATGATGATGATGATAATAGTAATAATAATAATACATGTTATCTAAAATAGCCTACCAAGTGACTGACTCAGTGCTACCTCATTTTTGCACCCCCTTCTTCTTTGTTTTATGACCAGGGGATATAATTGAAAATAAATGTTGTTCTATTGACTGATTCATTGTCAAAAACCTAAAATGGGTTAGTTTTCTTCAGGACATATATATATGTAACACAGGCTTAGGTTTATAGGACAACTTCAAATATGATTTGTAACAAGCTTTGTTTTCGTTTCCTTTTTCTTTCATCTTGGTAGAATAGGGTCTAACAGAGTAAAAAAATATTATATGAGATTATTTTCAGGACTATCAGTCATTCTATAACTGAATAATTCTTGCTGACAGGTCACAGAGGATGGTAAATACTGCCTAGTCCTGGTCTTTGAGGCAAAAGCTTTGGAGCTGTCTGATTTTGAGAAGAGACAGGTAAATACATGATTGCCCAAAATTCAATATTTCAATTGATTAATTACTCTTTGAGTTTTCAGATGCATGTCTGTTCTTGCTTGGGTGAAATAAAACAATAATTAAGTTGAAAAATCTACCATTTGCAGGCAAAATTTACTTCCTTCTTTGGACCGAACATCACAGCTGAAATTGGTGAAACTTTACCGCGTTAACTCAATTTTTTTTTATCATGGATGCTTTGAGATCATGAAATTGATGAGTTGATTCATGTTATATCAAATTTGTAGGGAAGGGTGAGAAGAGCCTGTATGAAGTCCGGCTTATTTCCAACTTAAACGCTAGTGCATCATTGTCTTCCTGAAATGATGGATTGTATCATGTAATCCTACTGTGAAATTTAATTTACTCTGATGCTCTTGGATGATTAATTTGCCATATTTTTAACATCCTAGAGACAGAAAGAGAAGTGTATAGATTCAACATATAGCTGACATATTGCGAGTGAAATGACTTAAAATTACGAATTTGAGCAATATAATCATTAATTTCATCTAGAATGATGCGTGTCTTTGTTAATTACGTATGGTCGGGGGACCCAGAATCTTGTGTAGTGTGTTTTCTTATTGATATGTCTATGTTTAAGTAGCCAAACTACTATAATGCATTAAACTTGAATTGAAACAAAGATTGCAAACTATAAAATTATATTATTTGTGCCGCAACGATTTGTATTTTCAGTTTTTCACACATTAAATTTTTTAAAATTTGAATTACAGTTTAATATAATCTTACAAAATATAGTACTATGTTTTTTGTATGAAAAACGTAAAATATGAAATCTAATTTATCTCTTATATAATACAAAAGCATTTACAAATATTTATCTTTATTCAAAAGCGTTGCAAACTTCTTATTTTGGCAGTTTATACTTGATTTTGTCACACATCATTCGAGCATGCTTTTTGTCGGTTTGAGGCACGGAACTCATTTCTCTTATGAGAGTAGCTAGATTTATAGTGTTTTTACGACCTGAACAAATTCTCTATGTTAAAAAGAATAGTAAATATAAATATCATGATAATCGATGCCTTGAAAAAAGATTTAGACGCTACCTAGAAAGGATGGGTAGACGAGCATAGTTTGACCAAAATCCTAATTTCACATGAATTCATAAAATCGAGCAATATCTAGTCAAATTCTGTATTCTCTGCATAAGCGGAATTTTTAGAACAGTTTGTGTCATGATATGGTCATAAAATAATTATTCAACATGAGTTTTAGTTGAACTAGACTAGGTTATTTCTTTTAACTAAAGAATTTTAAAAATATGAATGCTCCCTTAGTTTTGCTGAACCCACCATATGTTTCAATGATCTCTCTTTATTCATGCTTTTAGTTATTCTGATTGCAGTGAAGACTTCTTATTGCCATAGCCAATTTGTGACGGCTCTCACAAATTCGCACAACGTACAAGAGTTTCCGAGTAAAACCTTGAGAATATAACCCTTTGCAAGAATTTCTTTCCATTTTGGAGTTAGCATAACAAATTAGGTTACAAAAATAAAGTAAATTTTTATGATTGTGATACCAGAAGCTGATTCCAGAGAGATTTGAAATCTGTACCAGTCACTGAACCAATTGAAGAAAAAAAGACTAATTTTGTATAAAATCATATTTAGTTAGGATTAAACTATTTATAGTATATACAGTTTTTTTTTGAAAAACTCCCGGAGAGTCGATGTAACTCTCCGAAAACTAAAAGGATGAGGGGGGAGAAAATTTCAGGGCGAAGTCTCCAACTAGGTTGGTTTCACCGCTTGCTTCTCTTTTATTGAATCAAATAGTTACAATTCTCAAGAAGAGAATGTTAACTTAAATGCAAAGCAAAAGTCTTGGGTTTACAAATAAATCCGAGAAAGACAAACAAATGCTACGTCTATTAGAACGAAATAAAAACCAACAAAGATTAATACTCGCTATCAAAATATCCTGAGCGTCGAGCTTTTCTTCAAATACTCATTTGTTGCGGCGTTTCCAAAGAGACCAAACAATAATAAACCAAAGAGATGTACCAAAATTACTTGAATTCCCCAGTCGAAAAAGCTCTACCCAAATATGAAAAAATTCCAAGAGCGAGTTAGGGAAAGGAAGGGGGGTTTCCAACCAATTAAGAGCTCCTAGCCAAATGCAAAAACTTGAGCGGCAATGAAGAAATAAATGGTCAATCGTTTCAACTTCGCTACAAAAGGGGCAAATTGGATCGCCAAACGCTAAGCAACCTCTTGAAAAAAGAAAAGCACGAGTTGGAAGTCTACCATGAAAGAGCAACCATCCAAAAAAC
>CATIWQ010576761.1:0-24238 GCA_949673415.1 Euphorbia schlechtendalii
ATTAATATAAGAGATGCAAGACGAAATACTCGTTATGACACATAGACATATCATAAACTTCGAAATAGAAAGTATAAGTAGAAAACAAAGTAAAGTTGTAAGGTATGCAAGTGAAAGCTAAAGTTGATCAAACCGTATCCACTCTTTTAATGGGAGTCGTCAATTCCTGCAATTCCTACTTCTACTTTGAATTCGGTCTCGAATAGTACAAAACCTATGCTAGGATGCTATTCTTTATGAATATCAAACAAATGAATGTTGAAGAATAGAAACTTTTTTTGATAAGTGCTTTGCAATTACACTCATACAACAATCGCTCGAGTTAGTGGAGAAATCTCATGATCGAAATAAGAATCGAATCACTTATACATTTTTCTCACTAACACTTTGAATGTAACGAAATCTATACAATTTTCACTCTCCATCTATGCATATACTACTATTCATTACCCATATGCCATCCCATGAAAATGGTTGATTTGAACTTTATTTATAGAGTGCGAAGGGTTACGTCTATCCAAACTATGAGTCGTGTCCATTGGTGAAGGATTGCATCAATTGCATGCAAGGTTTCATCCTCATCTACAATGAAAAGGCACATTTTTGTGATTGGACTACTTCCAAAACGTGTCTTTTCATCCCACAGTTGATGGTGGTTGATGGCGGTTGATTATCCTTATCCAGTGGTTGGTAGTTTAGAAGAGTTGACCAAAAACTATCACAAGTTGAAGCGCAATATGCATGTCGTGATCATGAACAATAGTTGGTAACTTTTTGTTTGTGAAGAATGACAAGTCACAACCGCGAATGGGTGTCACGATCGTGACATGTGTTTTTCTTCATGATTTATCTTTGCAACTTTGCCAATCTTTGACAACTTCGATCCTAAGCCAATTCCTTGTGTTCCACGCATCTTTTAGCACCTTTTTCACTCTTTGTACATAGAATTCCATCTTTGATCATTTTACTCCCAAGATTCACCTAGTTTGTGCACTTGCATAAAAAATAACTACATACCACGTGTAATCTTTTATATGAAGTATAAAATGACTTTAAACCATATCGTTTTATAAGTAAAAATATCATGATAATAAGTGTAATTATACACTTATCACACCCCCACACTTAACACTTGTCTTGTCCTCAAGGTAAACACAACAGAAGTATATAAAATAGTAATTCACGTTCATACCTCATTTGGTGAAAAGACTATCGTAGTGAGTACCACATTCCCACATCGCAAAAAGTTCAAGTAGAAGTTCAAAATTTCCCACAAATTAGTAATGTGCAATTTATATAGTTTAGTTGCATACCTTTGCTCTTAATGGAGGGTCAACCGAATTGCTTTTTCATATAAATGTTATATGCTCACTCGAATATTTCCTTCTCTTAAGCATAGTATAAAGTATGGAGGACAAAGGGAGCACACTTTGAAAAGATTGATCTCAAGGCATTTTTAGGTAACCTAGGATGCTAAACACTTCTAGTTGCATTTTATGCTCCATACCACTCTCCCCTTTTTTTAGTGGTTGCATTTTATGCTCCATACCACTTTCTCTCATTTTTTTTCTTTTAAAGCATATGTTTTTTAAGTACAGATTTGTACTTTGCACCCATTTTTCATGCTATGCTACTTTTCTTTTTTTCACTCATTGAATGGTTGTAGTTTCTTCTCCGTACCATTCCTCACCTTTTGCATAACTCATTGGTTATCCTCTCTTTCTTTTCATTTTTCTCTCTTAATACCCTCATCCTTAATTGATCACTTCAAAGTATTATTTAATACTTATAGGATGTATTCAAGAATAGCACATAAAACTCATAGTAAGAACTCTACTAGATATTACTCCACCACTAACTTATCGGTAGCATTTAGCATGTTGCATTGAAATTGTATCGAAGCTTACTTGGAATGTTGCTTTTGAATGTTACTCACCACTCATCCTTGCCAAATGCTAAATGTTTTGCCAAAAGCGCTCACACTCTCAACATGCGCTCAATCTCGAAACAAAAATTTTGTTCCAAATTTACACTAACTTCAAACTTATAATACCTAACACTCATAATAACCTTAGAACATATGTTAATATAGTATAGGAATGGATAATGTATATATAACACAAAATCAAAAAAAATTTCATTCTTCAATTTTTTTAATTTATTCGATTTTATTTTGGATTTTTGGGATTTTTACAAATGCCCCCCCACACTAAAGAACACAATGTCCTCATTGAGAGAGATTTTTACTATAAATGAAAAACATAAAAAGCAAACACCAGTCTAAAATTTGAAAAAGAATAGAAAAGAAAAGAAAAGAGTAAACCCGTTTATTATGAAGGAGAATCCGGGGCCCGTGTCATGATCGCGAAGGCCTGTCACGATCGTGATTTCCTTCGAAATAGGAACATAAGGTTTTGTTGTATAATTTCATGAGCGCGATCTGTAGTCGCGGTCGTGACCTTCTTTAATCCTTCTATTTCCTCAATTTTTAGACTTAGTACCGTAGTCTCTCAGTATTTGATCTCTAGAATGCACTTGCCTTCCCCGGCAATGGTGCCAAAAACTTGTTCGTAAGATTTTGGCTATACTCATTCCGAAAGGCTTATCCCAGGTAACGGTGCCAAAAACTTGCTCACCACGTTTCTACTGATAATATAAAAGTTCTAAATATGAACAGGTGTTGTCAATACCGCTTATCAAATAGAAAAATGATGATTACGGCAAGTATACAGTTGCGATATAGTTTTAAAAGATATTGATCCCACAGGAAAGGAATTCGGTCCGAAGGACCAACTAGAGTTAAGGAACAAAAGAAAATAAATTAAGTTCAAGGTTTTGAAATGGTCGATTGATGAATAGACAGATGCATGAACAGATTAGAGAAGATGTAAACTATATAGATATTTCCTAAGAGCAAGTATAGTAGAGAAAACATGCAAAATCATCAAGAATATTTCATACACTAGATAACTTTAACAAACATGATTTTAGAGGCCCAACTATTCAATAATTCACCACAGAGCAACATATGAAATGACTTTTCTAAATATAGGGTAAACGAATTATGACACTTATAAAAACATGGATAACATAATACTATGCTTAGTACGGGTCACTCTCACATAGCCATATGGTTATTTGTACCTAATGAGGCACAAGTTTGAAAGTTTTGAGAAATTCAAAGAGTTCAGAACTGAAGTAGAGAAACAATTTAGGAAAAGTATTGATTGAGGCGGTGAATACTTAAGCAAAGAGTTTCAGGATTATCTAAGGGATAATGGAATTTTATCCCAGTGGACACCTCCTTATACACCCCAACACAATGGAGTGTCAGAAAGGAGAAATTGAACCCTACTCGATATGGTTTGGTCCAATAATGAGCTAAGCAGAACTCGATAGATCCTTTTGGGGTTATGCACTTGAGAGTGCAGTTTATATTCTAAATAGAGTGCCCTCGAAATTAGTTAATCAAACACCATACGAATTGTGATATGGTAAGAAACCAACTCTTTCTCACCTGAGAGTTTGGGGATGTCCTGCTTATGTAAGGAGGACAAGTTCAGATAAGCTAAGTGTTAAGTCTGACAAGTGTCTATTTGTAGGTTACCCTAAGGAGACTATGAGTTATACCTTTTATGACCCCAAGGAACAAAAGGTTCTTGTTTCTAGAAATGCCCAATTCCTCGAGAAGGAGCATGTACTTGTGAAAGCTAGTGCGAGCAATCTTGAGTTAGAACACCGACATTAAGTATGTCAGGTCAACCTCCAATCACTCCTGAGCGATACGGTTTTCTCATCATTGATGATAAACATCTCTTTCTCATGGAAGATGATGAGCCCAAGACTTATAAGGAGGCAATGGAAGGCTCAGGTCTGATAAATGGTTAACAGCCATGAAGTTAGAGATGGATTCCATGTACGAAAATCAAGTTTGGAGCTTGATTGATACTCCAAGTAGGATTAATCCCATTGGATTCAAGTGGGTTTTCAAGAAGAAAATTGACATGTGGATGGTAATGTAATTACCTATAAACCAAGGTTGGTTGTAAAAGGTTACAGTAAAAAAGAAAGTATTAACTATGATGAAACCTTTTCATCGGTGACCATGCTAAAGTTTATCAGAATAATCCTTGCCATTGCCTCTCATTACAATTATGAGATTTAGTAGATGGATGTGAAAATAACGTTCCTTAATGAGAATCTGGATAGGGATGTGTATATGAAACAACCAGAGGGTTTTACATCCAAGGATGGTCTAATGGTATACAAGTTGTAGAAGTCCATTTACGGACTTAAGCAAGCATCAAGGAGTTAGAATATTAGGTTTGACAAGACAATCTGAGAAATTGGTTTTATTTTAAACGCTAATGAGCCCTGTGTATATAAGAAGGCTAGTGGGAGTGTGATTGTTTTCCTTGTATTATAAGTCAATGACATATTAATAATAGGAAACGATGTTCCTTTTCTTCAGTTAGTGAAGTCATGGTAGTCAAAGAAGTTCTCCATGAAAGACCTTGGAGAAGTAGCTTTTATACTTGTTATAAAGATCTACCGAGATACATCCGAAATGCTGCTAGGTCTTTCTCAAAGTACATACATAGACAAGGTTTTGGCTAGATTTAACCTTGAGCAGTCGAGAAAGGGTTATACCCCAATGTCTCACATGATTAACCCTTCTAAATATGAGTATCTAAGAATAAAAGAGGAGAGACTATGCATGAATGGAATACCCTATACCTCAGCAATGAGATCCATCATGTATGCCACTCGACCTAACATCTCACATGCTTTAAGAGTTATGAGCATATTTCAATCTGACCCAGGTGAGAAGCACTAGATTTCCATTGAAACTATGCTTAAGTACTTACATAGGACTAAGGATATGTTTTTGGTATATGGAGAAGGTGATCTCTTTGTGAAGGGTTACACTAATGTGAGTTTTCAGTCTGACAGGGAAGATTACAAGTCTTAGTCAAGATATGTGTTTATGTTAAATGGAGGGGGTAATTGTTTGGAAAAGTTTCAAATAGGATACGACTGCCGATTCAACCACTAAATCTAAGTATATAGCTACTTCAGAAGCAGCTAAACAAGCTGTCTAGTTAAAGCGATTTATTAGTGATCTCGGTGTGGTATCCAACATTGTAAATCCAATAGTGGTATATTGTGATATTAATGGGGCTATTGATTAGGTAAAGGAATAATGGTCTTGTCAGAGAAATGGACATGTACTCTGAAAATACCATCCCATTCAAGAGATAGTAGCTAGAAAAGATATAAGCTTAGAAAATATCATAATGAATTAGAATCTAGCTGATGGGTTGACAAAGCCATTAACTCAGGTTAAGCATGACCAGCATGTTAACGAGTATGACATGAAGTACATGGGCAATTGGCTCTAGTGCAAGTGGGAGATTGTTAGACATGATGTATGCACTAGAGGCAATTAGGGCTATATATCTTAATTAGTTATAATGTACAAACGGTATTAGATTATTATTAATAATAATCAAGGAATCTTTGTTGCTTATCAGTGTTTTAAATTAATTTATATATCTCGCTGGTATCATATATGTATAGTATTATATATATGAGCATTAATAAGATAAAGTTCATGACTACTTCATAACATAAAGTGTGAGGAGATAGTGAGAGCTATGTGGTGTGAGAACTGCACATAGGTGTTACTATGAATAGTCTAAATATCCCTAGTCATAGTTTCATTGAGATTAGACATCAATGGAACAGGTAGACTAGCACATACAGGCTTACTTCTTGGATTAGATCTAAGAAGCCGATCTCACAAGCTGAAGGTGGTACCTTGAGTGAACACATGAATGTATTCAGGTAATACATTGGAGATCGCTATAAGATAAACACTCGAAAATAACTATATTAATGTGTTACTGTCATATCTTATTGCAATAGAAGTACAAGTATCCACAAACCTGAGATACTGGTTACCTTATGTAGGAGTTGTTATACTTTGGGTCATACTTATTCATACCCTAGAGATCAGGATGATACGGGTGATTATGGGTATAGTTTTGATCACATGTTGGTAAGTTGAGTAGTGAAGATGGGATCCATCGTTCCTGATATAGTGATTAATGGGAGACATACCTTAAGGCCTCTTGTTGAAGAGACACACTCATAAACCTCTTATGAGAGTATAAGATTGATAGAATGAGTTTCTAGTCAATCTTGATACATTATGGCGAGTGGTGTTCTTCATAAACAAGTCTAATTCCAAAATAACAACAGCTATTACAGGAGCTAATACTTAATCCGAGGTCAATAAATTGGATGGTACTTAACCTGATGGAAGGAGTGTATTGTATTGGTTACTATTGCAGAACCATATCAAGTCACAGGTACATGACTTTCCTAGTATTGGGGGATCATACGGCTTTGCTACAAAGCCCATTTGATCATCTAGAGTTATTGGGTTCTATATCGGTCTGGAACACTAAGCCTAAAGGTTCTTATATGGGAAGTCAAGTTAGGTTAACATCTAGTGGCTCTATACTTTGGGATCCTATGAGATCACACACTTTGGGTCTTTACCGGACTAAGTAAAGAGCTTATAGACTGGGTCTATACTTAGAATAAAAGAGAAAAGGTTCTCAAATTGGATGTATTTTTGTTGGACCAAAATATCAGAAAGAGAGGAGAATAACATAACTAGTGTGCCACAAGGTGATTTTACAAGAAATCTAGCAAGAGTTTGCAAGGCAAGCCCACGTGAGTACTAAATGCTCTTGAGGGTTAGCAAGTTCTGCATGGCAGTGCTTGCGGGAAAGCTCGCAAGTGGGCATCGCAAGTGCTGCCAAGTTCTTGTGGAGGCCTGCGAAGCTTGCCACTAGCTGGCTTGCGCAAGCTACCACGAGCTTGCGAGATTCTCGCGAAGCCCATAATGCACAAGGAAAGCCCATTCGAGGTGCTTACCTTGCGTGGTAGGCTTCTCTGCGAGATTCTCGCGGAGTAGCCGGCACGGGCTTTCAAGCCTACGTGGGATTGGTGTTTACACCAATCCCACATCGGTTAGGGGGAGCATTTTTTTCTCCCCCTTATGGCTATAAATAGCTTCCTTCCCTCATCTTTCAAAGTACTTCAGCTCAACCTTTCTCTCTGAGTTTGACTTCTTTTCTTTGCAAACTTTTTGCGAGATCCTCCACGAGTTTGTCTAACATCGTAAGAATTCTTTAGAAGGTTCTTTCTTTTGAAGTGAGCCTTCTTAGTTAATATTTTTAGGTTGGTCTTCGAGCGGTCTAGCAGCTATTGTCTACCAACGAGTTCTTCCTCAATGGAGGTTTTTGTTGGTGGAGATATGTGTGGATCAATCATAAAGGCTGTCTAAGATTGGAAGCTAGTGCTAACGGAGTTTGTCGAATTGCTCTTAGGGAATGCCAAACCAAGGGAAAGGCACGCATCAACTGGTAATGCTCTTAACTTAGATGCTAGGTTTCTTTTAATAAGTTTTATAAACCTAATACCATCTATGGAATGTTTTAACTTAGATTATATTAAGCATGGAATGCTTAGGAGATCCTTTAGGGTTAATTTTAAGTTTTGAAATTCCATCTTGCAACTTTGCATATTCAATTACTATCTTGATTAACCAGCACTGTCTACACTGCAATGATGTTAACGGTATTGGAATGCCATTAACGACATTGTAGCGGCAGACAGTAGGTAGTTTATATGAACTTTTCCTTTAAACCTTAAGCACATTTAACAAACATAAATATTTGAAACATGACTCTAAGAAATCAGAGGCTCACCCCCTAGTCGTGAATCCACTTTGCTAAGGTCCACGAAATCTCTGGAAAGTTCTCCTTGTTTCTTTGATTTGGTTTTTGGTTTGGTTTATAAATATACTTGAATGAAGAGTAAGAGCTACTCTTTGAGGGAAATGAAATATCCCAAAATATATTAGTCCTTTGAAGAGGAAAAAGGAAGTAGTAATCATTTTCCTTCAAGCGTAAACTTTGGAGAAAAACAAAAACTAGCTAACTTTGTGTAAAAGGATAAGTATTCCAAATGTGCGGAAGTACTTACCAAAATACCTACACTAAGTTTTATGGAGTTAGAACTTAGTGAAAGTTGTTAAAGAAATGTTGAGCCTTAAGTTTTGCTTACTTACTACAATCAAGTTTACCTAGAACTAAACCTCAAACTTGCTTAGTTAATCCCAAATGTCTTAAGTTCATGCCCATTTCATGAACTTACACTCACCAAATGGAAACATTAAGTAACTATGTACTTAAAGTCTCAAATTAGCTTTTAAACACTCAAGAACACTTGAAATTCAAATTTTGAACTTTGAACTCTCTCTCCTACACTTGTTGCATGAAAATGAGCTCCACCATCTCTAAAACTTAGCTCTATCTTAAAAGATCTCCCTTCAATCCAAATTAACCTAGATTAGCTTTAGGCCATGCTTTACTCTTTGCTTTTTGGCTTTTATCAATCCAAATGCACATGTTAGATGGAAAATGTCCTAGATAAGGTGTGGGGGTGTGGTGTTGTAGGAAAAATTGTGAGCATGTGAGCAAATATCGCCTTTTTGGATGAAAATTACAGAAAGTTCAATTTTGGTTCTACAACAATTACAATATCGTTAACGACATTGGCCATGATGTTAACTAAATCAGCCACGTCATTAACGATATGGCATTTCAACCTTGGGCTTTTTGAGCTAAAAAAACTAAAGAAGGGTTAAGGCACAAAAGAAACAAAGTAGGTTTCCTCCAGATTAATTTTGGACCTTGTAAAATGTAGAAAATAAGCAAGGGAAAAAATTACAACTTCATCGTTGAACTCGCGAGTCAGGAGCAAAATCCCATTCTCACATGCTGCCCCTTGTAGGATCACTTCTGATATGAGATCAGTATGGTCCCACAATTGAAAGAGTAGCGGGTTTAGAGATGATACCTAACCGGTCATGGTTAGCACTACTCGGGGTGGAAACTTCGTTATGATTGGAGGCTTCCATTTTGGTTGTGTTATCGAGAACTGGCCTCTCCGTGCCCCTTGTGAATTGCTCATTTGACAATGGCTACCCCTTGTAGGTTGACCTCCTAGCTTGTCGCTACCACTGGAACCGTAGGGGGAAGCACATTAGCTACGTGCTCTTGTTCTTCCGATCGAGAATCCCGTGTGCAGACCGTAGAGAGTCTGAAGAGGGATGTAGATTGTAAAATGTCTGTTGATCGTAAAAAGTCTGGAAAAGGATGTGGATTGTAGAAAGTTCATTGACTATAAAAAGTTTAAAAAAATGCTGTGGACTATAGAAATTCCGTTGACTATAAAAAAACCTGAAAGAATATGCAGATTGTAAAAAGTCCGTTGAAATGCGAACTGTAGAAAGTTTGTTGATTGTAAAAAACCAAAAAGGATATGAGAGTGTAGAAAGTTCGTTGATTGTAAAAAATCTAAAATAAAATGCGGATTGTAGATTGTTTGTTAATTGTAAAGAGCCTGAAAGGATATGCGAATTGTAGAAATTCCTTTGACTGTAAAAAATTCTAAAATAAAATGTGGACTCTAGAAAGTCCGTTGACTATAAAAAAGCATGAAAGGATATGTAGACTGTAGATAGTTTGTTGATTGTAAAAAGTTTTAAAGGATAGACTGACTGTAGAAAGTCCTTTGAGTGTAACAAGTCTAAAAAAGGTTGCGGACTATAGAAAGTCTGTTGACTGTAATAAGTCTGAAAGATGGTGCGAACTCTAGAAAGTCCATTGACTATAAAAAGTCTGAAAAGGGATGTGGGTTGTAGAAAGTGAGTTGACTATAATAAATCTGAAAAAGGGTTGGGACTGTAGAAAGTCTGTTGAGTGTAATAAGTTTGAAAAAGGGTGTGGACTGTAGAAAGTCTGTTGACTGTAAAAAGTCTGAAATTGTAATAAGAGACATGAAAATATGCAAGTCATGATTTATGATACATGTTTTAATTCCTTGATTAAAATTGCTGGAAGTAAAAAGCCCATTCAATCAAGAATTAATATATGAGTGTTTTATTAATTTCTTCGAGTTGCATGGCTTGGTTTAAGATATTTGGTGAAGCCCTAGAAGTCAATCAATTACCCTCAAAGTCTTTTTATAGAGTCATGATGCATTGTAAGTGAATTTGGGTGGACCGAAATGAGTTTGGCCCAAAATGGATGCGAAAAGGGCTAGGCTGAAAGCCCATGTCGTTAATGACATGGCTAATACCGTTAACGATATCGTAGCACCAATTTTTTTAAAAAATATTCCCCCTTTTCACTTCATTTCATCCAAAAACGGCCGCCTTTCACTCATTTCTCCAAATTTTACACCCTTAACCTTGCAAAAATGTTGTCTAAGATCAAGTCCCACGATCTGAAGGTCATTCCCTCTTCATCTCTTCATGCACACCCTGACATTCATGGCTTTTAGAGTGTGCTTCATGGAGAAATGATACTATTTTGATGAAACAGATAAGTTTCTTGGGTTTTCTCACAATTCCCCGATCACTACTCTCTACCCACGGCTCGGGAACACACTTCCGTGGTCCAGGTAACTCAAAAACTCTTCTTATTTGAGATTTTTCCCGATTTTAATCCGATAACAAAACTTCTATTTCAAATGAAAATGAGAAATATATGCGAAATTGATGCATGATTATGTCTTATTTAGTGATTATAAGTAGTTTAGGTTAATTTAGAACCCAAATATGGGCGATTTGAATGCAAAAACTTGGATTTTTTTGGGCGAAAATTGGTCAAAAACTATAGTTTGTTTCTGCATTTGCAATGTTGTTAACGGCATTGCCAATACCATTAACGGTATGAGACTAACATAAACAGTTCAGAATCTATCAGGCTTAAAATTATTTCCTAGACATATTTTGGGTTTTCTTTGTATCGTTTACATACCTTAGGATGATTTGAGGCCTCAAAAAAGGGTAAAATGAAATTGTTTTGCCCTTAATCGAGAATGGATGATTTTAATGCAAAAAGGATACAAATATTCATCAACTTTGTGATTAACCATGTATTTTGTCAATTTGCTTTTGCAGCTGTTGGTCTACACTAACTTCACCAAGATGGGGGCCATTGGGTCATGCTGGAAACACACGATCTGGGATCTTGCATTTCAGGAAGCTATAGAAGCTACCGGTTTGGGTGCATTGGCTCAGATTTTACCGACGCACATGCCGTACCTTTCACATTGCTTACACCACCTTAGTCGAGCAATTATCTGAGACTACTCACACCTTTCATTTAACAATGGGTGAGCTCACTATCACCCCATCTGATGTGGTGGCCATGACGAGGTTAGCTTAGACCGGAGAGACCATCCACTTTGACATCTTAATGGACTGATTCTCCATCGCTTATCAGGTTATTACTCGGGTAACGAAGCCATTTGGTATGTTGCCTTAGGTGGGCAAGCTCTCCTATAAGAAGCTTTGCCACTTTTGGTGCTAAATGGAGGTGGTGCTTGTTGATATGCGATCCCTTTTCATCCTCTCGTTCATGATCTCGTTGCTTATGGTCCTTTTCTTCCCAGTCACCTCTAGCAAGATCAATTACGGGTTGATTTTGGTAATCGAGGACATCTTGGAGATTCTAGGACAGAACTGGCTTAGAGCTATCCTAAGCCAGATGTATTACGACCTCGATTACATGGTGAGAACTCATGACAAAGCCCTCAAGCTGAGTCATGTCTTTCTCTAGGTGTTCAATTTAGACTTTCTGCTTTCATTTATTTATGATGTTTATTACCTTATTTGACTTTTCTCCCTTTTGCAGGTCTAAGCCTTCGAGTACCGCATCCTTGCTCCTCATACCTTCATAACTACTCCAGTCCCTGGGGAGCACTTCCTGATCATTTGGTACTGGAGGATTGGCAATCTCCGCAAGTGGCGGATCGCTTACCGAGAGTGCCTTCATCACTTGGTGATCAAGCAAGTATACACCTATCCATCCCTTTCTACAAAGTGAGTTTGTTACTTTACTTCATGATTTGTTGCTAACTTTGTGGTGAAATTTACTTTTTCTAGCTACAGCTTGTTCTTGACCCATGGATCGACGTGTCGAACCAAGAGATTATTGTGGTTGTGCAAACGGTTGTTAATGACCTTCGTCTAGTGCTAAAGTGCCCTCTCTCCCTTGAATGGTACATCGGGGAGAGGATCTGGGATTGGCAGACTACCATGATAGAGCGACGACCTATACCTCCTCATCCTCCTATCGGTGTATTTTGGCCTAACCTAAAAGTCACCTCCCAAGCCGATTGAGATACATATCTGGATGGCCTTTGGGCCATCATTCCTTTAGTCGACGGGGACTACCATGCACGCCTACCCCTTCCCCCTTGCCCTCGCAAGTGGGATGACGACACTAAGGATTGGCATCGTTGAAAGGTGATGTGTTACAGTGGTGTGTTAGTGCTCTGATGTCTCACATCGCTTGGCCCTTCATGCTGGCTTTGCTATTGATGGCTGAGTTTATTTATAGAGTCAAACCTGTTGCCCCATTCTGACTACTCTCTAACATTAATCCCCTTTCTCGAGGAAATTATCCATCTTCTTTAGCACTGGTGGAGAGCCTTATCGGTATGGATGTTGCTACTTCACATACTGACCTATTTGGCTACCATTTCACCCTTCTCGAGGTAAGATGAATGTGATAACTAATGAAGTGCCTTTATTTTCTATAATACTAACATGATTTTATTACAAGTATGATTGCTAGAGAAGCTCTCCATGATCAACAATCCTTGGGGGAATCCTTTTGATTACTCGCCTATTTCTTACAATAAGCAAGGATTAACCATTGAGGGATACTCACGGATGGGGGAGCATGACTAGATCTAGGTTTTCAATCAACTTTCAGATGACAAGGTCCGCTAGCTTTGCCCCTGGTGGGTGATTACCCATGCTGCAGTCTTTATGCACGAGGATGGGATATTACTGATGGGCCTATATCCACTTTCTACTAACCTAGTCGCTTATGCAATCAATTTGGGAGGCTCTAAAGGAAATCACGCAGAATTTGCTCCTCTATAGTTTTAGAGTGGCGTCATACATGGCCAGGCAGGTTATCGATCCTATGGATACAACATACTCAGTTCACTCACCTTGATTATGGGGCGGTTGAAACTATAGGGACTGGCTGATTCTACCATGGATGGCAGGGAGCGATTGGATCTTTGACGGATCCCAAGAGGTACTCTTGGGTGACGTGAGAGTGGTCAAGGGAGGAAGTGGATTGAGCCCCCATAGCCGTAGATAAAACCAACTTGCTGATTTGCCGAAAATGATGTTATTTTATTTAAAAACTATTGACTTTTGATTATAACATACCAGTGTGGTAAAATTCAATTGATTAATTTGTCTTTTCTTTTCCTAAGCTGGAACTATTGAATGAATTAAAGTGTAAAATTTTTGTTGTTTACTTGTGGCGTTTCTATCATTGGCATCCACACATTTAAATAAATATGCATGAATATTTTCAACAAAAAATGATATCTTTATTGATGAGATTAACCAAAGTACAAATGTTTCGGATGATTTAACTTCTGCCATTAATTAACCCTCTTGGGTTTTCTAACTAATTAACTCATTATTTTCACTCACTGTCCTAAGTTTTGCCTGAATCACCCTTTTCAGGTTTTCAACTCAGCAGACCATTTATCTTATTTTGCGAAAAAGTACCCTAATTTTTTCTCAACTGACCAAATGTTAACTGATGGGCTAAATTTACATATATATATTTTTTGGTTTTGTACTACATTTCTTAATTTATTTCTTTTCCTAAACATGGTAGCGCTTATGTCTATCTTGGTTGATTGGTTTGACGAACTCGTTACCATCCATGTCCATGATCTTGATTGCTCCATTGCTTAGCACTTTCTTAATTACGAACATGCCTTCGGAATTTCCCTCTAACATCCACAATTGAGGGTCTTAGCTACTTTAATACTAGATTTCATGCTTTCAGGGGCTACTTCTGGTGCTTGATTTTACCTGTTATATGCCCTGGCTATCCACTGCTGGTACATTTGTTAGCGATCCAATGCATTCAAATGATGCTAATCTGTCATGTTAAGCTACTCATACCTTACTTTGGCCCATTTCGACTCTCTTATATTGGCTTCCAAGGCCACTCTAAAAGATCACACTTCTGTTTTTATTGGCAGGATAACCTCCATTTCGTATACCAGTGAGAAAGGAGTCTGATTCGTTGGAGTCTTGATGCTTATTCTGTAATTGTGAGCGGATGACATAGAATGCGATGGACCAAGAGCGTGCAATTGAGAGGCGCGGTCCACCAGGGTGTTTTTGTTGAAAATAAAAATAGTACCAGGTCGTGGACTCGTGAAATTTGAAAGAGAAAGCGGGAAACATTTTTATATTGGTCAAAACCAAATCCGCCATCTCTTAGTGTAGAGACGCTACCTAGATTAGCTCTTCTAAGAATTAGAGTCTTGTGAGGCTTAATGTCTGAGGGACGGGCCACTAAAACACAGAGATTCGGGTTTGGGATCAGTTCCTTAAATCTTATTGGATCACATTATAGTACATCTACAGAAAACCATATTTCTTAATTATGCATATTCACACTTATGTCGTTTTCGAGTTATAATGCATGATTCACACATACTTGGAAAGCGATAAATCCATACATAAAGCGATAAATAAATGCAAAAAAGTAAAGATTAAAATTACAAAACCTCGAGGGATGCAACTTCCCACCTAATCTATTAATTACATTTCCCAAAAAAAATATAATTGAAATTGCAATACCTGAAGGAAAAAATAAAATCATAAACATACATCTAATCCTAATCTACCTGCATCCACAAAGGTTAGCACATGGTATAACACAACATTTACACATATGTTCGATTTGCTTTTGACGAGGCTCGTGTGACTTAATAAAAAACTCGACAATTAAAAGTTCTTATTTAGAAATAAAAAGGTTCATTTTTATTAACACGTTGGTTGCTCATTTTAATTAGTGAAAATGTTGGCATGTAAAAAATGTGGGGATTGTTATCCGTTCCTGGGGATATTCCAACAAAAATCTTTGATAATTAGAAGAAACAGAAAAGAAGGAACAACAATATTACAGTAATATTTACAAAATAATAAGAAGTAGAATTATTCTAGGTCAATATGCAGAATAAAATAAAACATAACAACTCTAGGAACTTAGAGGCTTACCCTTACGGAGCGAATCCACTTCGTTATACCCACTTGATCCTTGGGAGCGTTCCTCGTCATCTTTAAAGTTTTTGATGTTTAAAAAAATAGTCGAATCAAAAAGTGTTCTTAATTCGGACAATATTATGAAAAATCAGAGTATTTTGTTTGTCTTTTTCTGCTAAAAAATGCCAATCTCGAATACTAAAAATCCCCAATATTTATAGGGGAAAAACCCGAAAAATCCAAAAGGAAACAAATTCCGGTGAGGGGAGTGTGCCCTCATCGGAATTCTGGCAAGGCTCGCTAGAGCCTCGCCAAGATTCTGGCAAGTCTGCCTCCCCAGATCCCTGGCCAAGCCTGATTCCTAATTTTTACTTAATTCTAATTTTTTTTCAAGTCCTTAATAATAAAATTAGAGACTAGGAGCACTCCCATTTGAAGATATCTGGGAAATCAAAAAATTTGTGATTCAAGAATTAAATACCGAAAAGCCAACATCATTGAACGCGCGAGCTGGTATAAAATCCCATGCTCACAACTACCCCTCATGTGATTGGTGCTTGTTAAATAGCTAGTACAATTACACGAAATGGGCAGAGTGATCGAGAAAATACCTGACCGATGTGGTTGGCGACTCTGAATCCTCAATTGGGGTACCATGTGGGTGACTTATTCATCTCTTAAGTTGGCGTGATTTTGACAGATAAGCATTTCTTCCTTCGATTGCAGTCATTATGTGCCCCTTGTAAGTTAACCCCTAGTCCATTTTCCATATAATCGAAACTACCGGGGTGAGGTGCCCGAATCCTTTTCAAAGGCGACCAAACGTAATTTCAATAAAATGTTGAATTACTTCCTGTGACAAATTAGAGATGTTTAGGAGGTAAATATTTTTTGTTTTAATTATTTGATTGATTTTATGCGAAGCTAAAATTTTTGCCCCTTCAATCAAAAATTAAAACATGATAGAAAAAATAAATTTAATAACTTAGGAAAAAATATTAGAGATGTCATGTGCATTCCTCCGTCATGTTTAGGAGACTTTTATTGGAGAATATAAATAGGTGAGTCCACTTATTTTCTTTATAAATACCCTCTTTTCTCTCTTCTTCTTTTCACTTTTTCATTCTCACATCCTCTCTCTAGATATTTTCTCTCTTCCTCCTCTCTAAAAATGTTGTCGAAGGTCGTGGAAGGTAGCTCTGATTCACGTCTAACCTTTGTCCTCAGCCTACTGATCAGCCCGGCGTTTACTTCGTCGACATCGTCGATGCTTATGATTTGAGTGTGAGGGGCACCATGCTAGGACTTACTCCTACCACTTCCATAGAGGTGTTGGATCATGATTTTATGGCCCAAATTCACCTTTCCCGGATCAAGTTATTTCTTGAAAACTATTGTCGATTAATTTCTGGATTTGTTAGTTTTTATTTCTTCTAGGAAGTAGAATTGAACCGAAACTTGATTAATGTCATGGAATTTAACTTAGAAAAGAACACAATTTAGTTAAATATTTATTTTTTATTAAAAAAAGACTGAAAGTTCACTGAAAAAAATTCTGGCAGACAACGTTCTGGCTGGAGAGCAGAGTTTCCGACGATGCCCCTAGGGGTCTCTGCGGTTGGATTTTAAAATAAATTTTTGTTTTTTTCTTTTCTTTTAAAGTTTGGTTAACATGTTTTTCTCTATATTTCATTATCCATTTATTTACAGTCTTTGGTGCTTCGTCACACGGGTGGGTATACTACCATCCCAACCTGGTGGCGCCACGCCTCCGCCCGGCCAGAGCTTGCCCAGGCCATCGAGGCCACAGGTTTTGGTGATATAGCCCGGTCTTTGTGGTCGACGTTGTTACCCTACATCGATTGCATTAGCGTAGAGATGGTGTGACATATCCCACACTTTCCATCTTCCTATCGAGGAGGTTACCATCACTCCATTCGATGTGCTGGCGATTACCGGTCTGTCTTGTACTAGGACTGTGATCCAATTCGATGCTTTCATGGAGAGGTTCTTCAAGACCTCCACGGTCTGTCGATCATGGATTTATTCGGCGTTGATTCGAGGGGCAAGGCGCTGCGCTACAATGCCTTTGTTGAGTATTGGACAGGTCGACGGTCCATTTCGATTGTAGAGGTTCCACTTCGATCTTTCCTCATCACTTTGCTGAGTGTGAATTTCTTCTTGGTCTCGAACAGCAAGATCAACTACAGGTTGATTGAGCCCTTGGCTGATCTAAATGGTGTTAGTGGCCTTAGCTGGCCTTGGGCGATATTAGCCCAGACATACTTTACCCTCGACCTTGTCACGAGGGCTCATCATAGGGTACTACGATACTACCCCATGGTTCTTCAGGTACCGTTTGTTCATTTATTGTTAGTACATATTAGTTCCTTCTAGTTTACATTGTTTGACTTTATATTTATCTTTGATTGTGCAAGCCTAGGCTTTCTTTCACGGTTTCCTTCATGCTCCGTAGATTGTTGATGCTCCTGATGACTGACCTTGCCTTGCTCAGATTTGCTCGGTCTTTGAGGGAGAGAGATATTGGACCTTGAGGGTTATTAAGAGCACCTCTGCGATTTGACACTAAACCAGGTGAGGATTCTTGTTTTTGGTAAATAGAACTACATTCATCCTTTGTTTGAAACTCATCCTAATTTGAGCTGATTATACTTTCAAGTTAATCACAACCCTTGGAGGGGGCTCCTGAGCTACCATATGGCAAAGGAGGTCCGGAACGAGGTGGACCGGAACCATTTCACCTTGGAGAGTCCCAAGACATGTGAGTGGTACCTGGGCTAATGCCTTCAATTTTGGCAGACTAAACCAGTAGCTTAGAGGCATATCCCACCTGCTCCTCCTATTGGACTGTTTTGGGCACACTTAGTAATCACCAACCCGAGGGAGAGATAATTATTCTTCGAGGAACATGGTTTGAGGGTCTCCGATCGGCGTGGTGATTATGAAGTGTTTATCCAGGATATGATGATTCCGCTCCATCCTCCAACCTAACCTAAGGTAGAGCGGCCTCATGTGCAGCTAGAGAGTCAGGGAATAGGCGGTTCCAGTGCGGGCGCTAGTGGTACTGGCATCGGTTGTTGGGTATGAGAGTTGTGTTAATTTAGGCATTTCTTTCATTTTTATCAATCTTATTTTTTATTGTTTATCTGTTATTGCAGGAGGCTGCCCCAAAGAGGGTCCGAGTTCTTGATCTAAATGCCTTGGTTGGGGGTATGAGCTCCACTTCCTCGAGTGTTATTGAGGGGAGACTTGCGGTTCCTTTGGACTCGTCTTTCTGCCTGATGGATTACTCGGGGATGGAGAGAGAGGTGTCTCTTCTGCGGAGCCTCCACACACTTTCTTTTGATCCTTCTGACGCCACCCATATGAGTCTTTGACTAAACATCTTATCTTCGAATGTAGCGGTAGTGGTTTCAAGATGTTTGACATCCTTTGATTTGTTTTGTAGTTTGCACTAGAGGAGATGGAACGGGGTGGCTCAACATTCCATTGCGATGAGGGATATGATGATCCTACAAGATGGGATCGCACGAGTACGTTTCCTTTCTCGACCTGTTTCATGCTTGATTTGTATGTAAGTGTGATATGTTATGTTTTATGTACATGATCATGATTTTTGCATGTCTTAATGATTGCAATCATTGTCGGTGAGGGGGAATGATTACGAGCAGCACTCCAGGAGCTCAAGGTTGCTTTCACGCATTGGATATCCATCATCAGGACCTAGATTCCTGCTATCGAGGCTTAGACATCCAGTATCAGGAGTTATTGCGGTAGAACACCGAGTCTACTCGAGCTCGATAAGAGGAGCGGGCTGCTACTGAGGATTTCGCCCATTCTCTTGATCTTGACTTCTCTACCTTGCTCGTTGGGTCCGGTACCGGGCCACTACTTACTCTTGATTGGGACCCTGGCTATTTCAGAGTCCCTTAACCTCCTCTCGTACATCGCCCGACTGATGACACCTCCGAAAGCCTACGCCTTGAGGATTTCGAGATTGCTACTATGGCTCCCCGAGATCCGATGGGTGGAGATGATTGATAGGCGATGCATGCTTAGGAGCTTTTTTTTTCTTTTTGGTCTTGTTTTTCCTTTTAAATGAAACTCTGTGATAATATTTGTAGAACTTCAATGTTTTGGAATTATGGAAAAAAGAATGGGGCTTTGGCTACTGCATGTTGGGTCTTTACTTATCTCGCTTTTATTTTCATGAAAGTGGATGTTTATGCGTATGTATGAATGAATGAATGTGGTATGCTAATGTTTCTTGTTAATGCGTATAGGCAACACCAGTTTTGAGGAATTTCCTTCAGTTCTTTCTTATCGATGTCGACGCATAATGAGTTACGTAGGGCTTTTCTCTGCACCATCCGGGGGCCTAATTGGAGAAAGCTATATGGGTTTGGGGTGCGAGGCCTTCAATACCTCACTTCCAAGCCTGTGAAAGCAGCCTTTGTCCGTGCTTCTCTGATGTTCTGGTATCCGGCCACCCACGTCTTCCACTTTGCTAACCTTGAGAGTCGCCCCTTAGTCGAGGAGTATCATGCCATCCTGGGGTTTCCTTTTCCGAAGAACCCAACTCCAACATTCCTTGTGAAGCTTTCCTTTGCATTCGGGGGCGTGGATGAGTTGCGAGGATTGTGGAACTTAGAATCTAGTATGCACATTTTGTCTGCCCCTCCTGACGTCAACTGTTTCCAAGTCGATGCTATCCTTAGTTGGTGCGAGACTACCCCAGTTCTCATCTCATGTAGCCCTCCATGTTGACCCTACTTCTCCTAGTGGAGTTTTTTTTAGAGTTGAAGCAGTTACCCCATTCCGCTTGTTGTCTGTTATTGACCCACTCTCCACAAGTCTTTCTCTTACGGCTTTAGCTTTAGCGGAGAATTTAGTTCACATGGATGCTACTATAGTGACCCCAGACTTAGTGGGTGACCACTTCACTTTACTCGAAGTAAATCTTTCAACCTTTCTCTTTATGAATTTCATCCTCTTATTTGAATGAAACACTTGCAGGTGTGGTTGTTGGAGAAGCTTCGTTTGATTGCTAATCCTCGCTTGGGCAAGGCTCGATATCTCCCTTCGCACTATGGTCCTAGTGGTTTTATTAGGAAGGACCACTATTCATTGAGTGAAGAGGCTTGGATTGAGGTTCTACGCCCTTATCGAGCTTCTGAGATCCGTTGGCTTAGTCCTTAGTTGTACATTCCATTTGCGGCCACTGATGTGCATGACTCAGGCGTGCTACTGATGGGCTTATTTGGCATCACCTATTATTCTCCTTCTTGCCTGTATAGGCAGTACGCGCGCCAGCAACGAGTTCCTAGGCATCCATGTTTGACTCATTTCCATGACTTTGGTCCTGACACACCAGATGCTATACAAAGGCTCTAGGCGCGCGCTACCATTGTTACATTGGACTACAATGCCCTGGAGACTACAGATACTGATGAGTTTTATCGTGGATGGATGGGCGAGATTAGGAGTCTTCCTGATGCCGACCAGCATTTCAAGGTGTCACTCGAGTGGGAGCGAGACGAGGACAGCTTGGATCCTCTTCCTCATACTTCGAAGAAGCATGCTTGTTGGAATGATTGGCACCCGTAGGTCTATATTTGTTTTCCATAAACGTTTTCTTTCATTTTCTAGACTTGTGTGTTTGATTGTTCGATTTTTTTTACATCATGAGACTTTATTGAAATTTGTTATGTTTACTCGTGATATTTTGCATGCACACATCCATGTAACATAAACATAAATCTTGCAACAATAATAACATTTCATAAAGGATTTTAAAGAGAGTATAAAATTTCCAATTATTTGAATCCTGCCACTAGCTAGCCTGTAACAGATTTTCTAACTCGCAGTCCTCTATTCCTCAGAGTGCCCTAATTTTTACCTAAGTCGCCCTTTGCGGGTTTTCGACTCAAAAGGCTTTTATTATTATTTTTTTACAAAGAAAAGTCCTAATAATTGCCCAGCTAGCCAAGTGCCAGTTGACAGACTAATTTATGACATTTTTCTCCCTTTTTTTGTGTATTGCTTTTTTCTATCTATTTCTTTTTTGCCCTAAACATGGTTAAGCTTGAGCTTGTCTTGGTTAATCGGGCTGACGAATTCGTTCCCATCCATGTCCATGATCTTAGCGGCTCCTTTGCTTAAAATTTTCTTCACGACGTAAGGACCTTCCCAGTTTGGGTTAAGCTTTCACCAAACATCCACGTTTGATGGTCTCATTTGCTTCAAAACGAGGTCTCAAGCTCTCAAGAAGATGACCAAGTTGAACTTTATCTGCTGAACCCCATTATCTGCTTTCACATAAGGATGAAGTGATTCTTCCCTGATTTCCCAATCTTCAGTAACTTTTTTGATGACTAAAGCCGAGTCCCTAACTACTGATATTTCTTTTGCCAGCACCTTCCAAGTGCTTCTAATCCAAATAGACAAGCCTCGTATTCGGCACCATTGTTTGTTACCAGGAACTCCAAGCATTTTGAAAGTGGTATGACTTCATTTTATGGGGTTATCAAGATGATACCTAGGCCAGTTCCACTTTTGTTCATCGTGCGGTCGAAGAACATTTTACATTCTGGTTGGACCTCTTCTACCAGTGCTAATTGTTCATCTAGAATTCGAGATCCTAGACGTAATCGGATTCTAACGATTGATTTTCCAGAAACTCAGTGACTGCTCGTCCCTTGATTACTTTCTTGGTTATGTATTCGATGTCGAATTCTGATAATAGCAGTAACCATCGTGAGAGTTTGCTAGAGAGTTTTGGTGATTGGCACATGTATTTCATCGAGTCAATCTTCGCGACTGCTTGTATTCTGTAGGATTGAAAGTAGTGGCGTAGCTTCCTTATTAGCCAAACCATTGCTGTATTTTCTCCACCAAAGTGTAGCGCGACTCGTATTCAAGAAATTTCTTGATCAGGTAGTATAATGCATGGTCACTCCTATCTTCATGTTCTTGCACAAGCATTGCTCTAATAGATGATTCCTCAATTGCTAACTATAAGATAAGGGGATTTCCAGGTTCGGGTGGGTGAGGACTGGTGGGTTTATCAAGTATTGTTTGATCTTGTCAAAAGCAATCTGGCATTAGTCATTCCAGAACACTGGTTGGTCTTTTCTTAGTAGCTTAAATATCAGTTCGTAGATTGTGGTGAGTTTGGCGATGAATCTGCTGATGTACTGTAGGGACCCCAGATATGATCAGACTTCTTTCTTTGATTTTGGTGCGGGCATTTCTCTGATGGCTTAGCTTTTGTCAAGGTCAATCTCAATTCCCTTTTGGATGACTATGTGGCCTAGAAGTTTCTTAGAAGTTACCTCGAATATACACTTTTTCGAGTTCAGGCGCAGATTGTACTTTTTCTATTCTGGTAAGAAATTTATCCAAAATAGCTAGGTGCTCTTCCCTGGTATTGGATTTGACGAGCATATCATCTACATAGACTTCGACCTCCTTGTGAATCATATCATGAAGCAAGGTTGTCATGGCTCGTTGGTATGTTACCTCGGTGTTTTTCAATCCAAATGGCATTACCTTTTAACAGTAGACACCTCATTCTATGATGAAAGCTATTTGACCTTGTCTGTTATGGCCATTAGGATTTGGTTGTTAACTGAAAAATCCATCCATGAAGGAGTACAAAGCTACCCTGGTTGCGCTATATACCAAAACGTCTATATGGGGTAGGGGGAAGTCATCCTTGGCTGAGGCTTTATTCAGATCCCTGAAATCCACATAGACTCTAACCTTACCATCCTTCTTTGCCACTAGGACGATGTTGGCTAACCATGTCGGGTACTCAACTACTTCCAAGAACTTAGCCTCGATCTATTTTGCTAACTCTACCTTGACTTTTTCCACCCATACAGGTCTTAAGTGACGTAGCTTCTACTTTAATTGGTTTAATCCGAGGATCTGATGGGATATGGTGCTCCATGATCTATTTGTCTACCCTGGGCATGTCGTCGTATGACCAAGCGAAGGCTACCACGTTATGTAAATACAACATTTATTTTCTCTCCTTTTTTATCAAGAGTGAAATCATTGGAAATTGTCACCATTTTTTGTGATTCGTTTCTACCCAAGTTGATTTCATTTAATGACGTGTAATGTATATTAAAGATATTATGCGTATGATCATATGAATGCATGGTGCCATCTGGCAGAACATTAAACAAGTAAGCAAAATCATTGTATTCCATTGCATTGGCCTCTAGGAAAAATTGTCAAAGACATCCGAAATGTTCAAAATTACATCATTATTTTCTTCCTCCACATGCAGACACTATAGTGCAGAAAAAGCATTTAGGGATGGTTATTTTGGGCTTTTCTGGACAGTTTTGAACCGTCCGCACAAGTCACGATGCGATTGATCGAGAACTAATGTGATCGAGAATAAGGAGTATTCCGGATGATTCTTTTAAAAGAATCGTCCGGAATGCTTTCTAGGATTAGGAGTAATACGGTTGTAAAGAGCAATACGGACAGTTCTTCTAAAAGAACCGTCCGTAAAAACAAATAGGGAGAACCGTCCTAAATGCTTTAATTTTTTAAAAAATTAATATTAAAACTTCATTTAGAGCTACTTAAATTGGATTGAAGGAAGACTTGTAATTTTGCTACGTAAATTGGACAGATTTCAATATATTTGCTCAAAATAAGATAGATAAATTTATTAACAGAAAATTTCTTTATTTATCATAATCGCATCATTGATAATGGAGTAAATAAGAAAAAAACATAGCCACAGGAAATCAACAGAGCTATCTGCACAGGAAATCAACAGAGCTGTCTGTTTGCAAATACCTCAAGTGCATAAATTAATGGACTAACCCAAAAATTAAAAATATCACAGATGAAGTCTTTAAAAGTAGTGCCATTAATAGTACATTGAACATGATAAACCAAAAGGAGGATTCAGTAGCATCATTAGGATAACAAGTGCATACATACAACCAGAAAATAATTTAATTGAAACAAGAAATGGATACAGAAGGAATGAAAAAGCATGAC
>CATIWQ010576831.1:0-29997 GCA_949673415.1 Euphorbia schlechtendalii
CTGTTCTTGGCTCTTCTCATCTGTACAGGATCTTGCTGACTTTGTAAATCCTATTGAGTTCTTGAGAGAAGTGCGATATTGTGTTGTAATTGGACTTGCTGGCTGTACATTCTTTATTTGTGATCAATAAAGCGTTGCCGGAGTGCCTTTCCCCGTGGAATAGTTGGAATCCCGTAAAACGGATTTCGGAAATCACGTTAAAACTGTGTGTGTTCTTTATTATCAGTTTTACTGTTTACGCTGAAAATCACTGTTTATTCTGTATACTGAGTCTTGAAACTCTATAGAATGATTTGCAATTTCCGGCTAGTTTTCTCTGAATTAGATCCGCTTCCGCATTGCGCACAATAAAACCAAATCAGTCCAAACATTGCGGAGCTAGCAAAATACTGAAAGTCTTGAACAAGGCTAGCTAAATCAACAGGTTACAGTTTAAACTAATTTAAATATTGAACACATATAATCTAAAAATTATCACCAGAGTGTAATTATCACTAGAAACTCTTTGGAAATTAAGCACGTAAACCATTCCTTGAAAATTGATGATTCAATGAAATGGAATGTTCTTTATTGTTATCTGTTAAAACACATTTAGTTTAGATGCCATCGTTTGTAGTTTTATTTGTTGGACACTTAATGTTTTAATTTTAAAATAAATATCTTATTATACGTAAATAAAATAGCTCCTAACAACCTTAATTTTAAAATTCCTAGAATTACAACAACCAAAAACAAAGTGGGTTTGAACATCAGAACGTGTGCCTACTTGTGTTAATCATAATTAAATGTTAATTAGTTAGGTTTAAATAAGTGGGGGTATCAAACGCGGAATAAGGTTTGAATTTTCTACGTCCACTCTCCCCTTCATACTTCTATTCTATCTATTCATTCTTCAACTTTTGACCTTCTAGTTTTTTTTTTTCATTAGTTTCTTCTCTCTTTTTAGTCTTCTTCTCTAATCATTCCGTCTCATATAAGCACAACTCAAGAAGAAGAAGAAAAAATGTGACCTTTTAATTTTTAATTTTATTTTTTTTCTCAGGGAGAACGGGTCAGCACCCTTTTAAACTTCTCACAATCTCTCTGAATGTTGATTTTATACTGAAAAAGATTGGTTGAAAAAAAATAATTTAACATCCAATCAATGATCTCAGTTTCATTTTTAAATTTCACGTTGTGCACTTATAAATTGTACGACAAGAAATAGTCCGAGTTAAAAAAAATACTCATATTTTTTAATCAAATCACAAAACACATACAAAAATATCTCCAAATACATGTTTTATTCTACTATCTTTGTGAACATATAAGCAAGCATAAACATTAAATAAACCACTTAGTTCAATATGATGTATCAAAACACTATCTATTTGATCTTCAACTTAATATTTCACAAACAAAGGTTGAATCATTAATTTAATAATATTTTAATGATTACAAATCTATTATGGTTAGCTTTATAAAATATTTTATCCATATTTAAATTTATCATTTGCTTACTACAAAACCTTTATGCATTTATGTGTTTTTATTTTCTTTCTCGAATCTCACTTAGAACACTGTATAGTAACCTAGTGAGGAGCCCTTTAATGCTCAAAATAACAATCAAATTCCATATAATCTAAAATTAATTACATGAAATGTTGAAATGATTACATAAACATATTCCCCTCTTATTTACCCAATATATGACCAAAGACTGGTCTAAGCTGAAAAACTCGTTTTCTCAGTCAAACTTCGTACTTCCTTCCTCCCTTTCTTTATATATACCCTTACTTTCCCCTTCACTTCTAACCCAACTCAATTTCGAATTTCACTTCATAAAAATTTGAACTTTTTCCCTTTTCTAATTCTGGGTTCTGAATTTTTTTTGTTAATAATTAAGAATTCTGTTAACTACTTCAGTTCCAAGATTCTGTCCTGTTTTTTTTGTTGTATATGTGACAACAGCAGCCTTTTGATTAGATTAATTAATTAATCACATCTTTAATTAAGAGTGATTAATTAACATTAAAGATGGAGAATAATTGTTGGAGCAATGAGCAGCATACAATATTGAGAGAGCTAATCCAAGGGATGGAGACAGCAAAACAGTTAAGATTACATTTGAACTCAGATTCATCAATGGAAACCAAACACTGTTTGATTCAGAGGATCTTGTCTTCTTACGAGAAGTCTCTCTCCATTCTTAACCACCAAAATGCTTCAGCTCTTGTCCCTGTTGTGAATGTTCCGGTCCTTCCAGAGTCCCCGATTTCGACCAATGGCAGTCCCGGGAGCGACGATTTTGATGGAGGACACGTTGATGCTTCCAAAAAAAGGTATCCAAGTCAAAGTTTAACAACTTGTAATACGTTATGTTGTTTATATGTTATGTGTAGAACTAATTCTGTACATTGTATTATTGTATCAGAAAAACAATGCCGAGATGGACAGATCACGTTCGAGTAAGCCCCGAAAATGGACTAGAAGGGCCTCATGACGATCGCTACAACTGGCGGAAATACGGGCAAAAAGACATTCTCGGTGCCAGATATCCAAGGTAACATTAACATGCTGTTTTATTTTTCGTAAATTCTGATAAGTCGTCGCGCTAAATATATTGTAATATGAATTCTTAAATCTGCAGAAGCTATTACAGATGCACCTACAGAAACACACAAAACTGCTGGGCTACTAAGCAAGTGCAAAGATGTGACGAGGACCCCACTGTTTTCGAGATCACGTATCGAGGAGTTCACACATGTTCCCACGCCCAACCACCACCATCGCCGGAAAAACAAGAAACAAATCAAAAAAACACCGCCAACAGCTACCAGCAACCGCAAGAAACGCTCTTTAACTTCCAAAACACTCTAACAGTGAATACAAACAATTTGGACGATAAAGAAACCGCATACCCTTTCAGTTTTCCTCCTGCTTATGCAAGTACGAGCAGTTATTCTCCGTCTTTCATATCGCCTACCACACCCGAATCTGGTTACTATTCTGGTTCGCCTTTCCAGACCAACAATTTCAGGGTAGCTGGGAATTTGGGGTATTCTGATTCTGTTTCTGCCACCACTTCAGCTGCTAATTCTCCACTTGTCGAGCCGGATTTCTCACTTCAGGCGCTGGAATTGGATCCCAATTTTCCATTTAACACAACCGGTTTTTTTTGTTAAGAAGCTGAAGATTAGAAAATTGATTCCAGTTACGAGAATAGAATAGTTCACTCAAGTAACAGAGAAGTATTTTTGGAAATTTGCAAGTTTCATTAATAACAATTAATTGTATGGTTACATTACATGTAACAGCTTCTACAGAAATAAGAAATGAGGAATTATCCCAAGGTCCTCAGATTTCTTGATTTTTACACATTAAACACAGATCGTTCGGTTTTGACATTGAGCAGTTGGTTAACTTTTCCTTTAAGAGGTCGTATACTTAATGTGTACAAAATCGAAAAGGCCACAAACCTCGGGATGCTAAAGTATACAACACTTAAATATACACATATATACGCAATTGGCCAATAAGAAGATTCCGATCTGCATATTAGCGAAAAAGTAATGGTTAATAATGGAAGTAAAATAGTTGAAGATCAAAAAATCTGTTTTAGACAGAAGATTTTTCTTCATCTGGGATCGCAGCAACACTGTCTGGTTTTTGGGTTTCGGAAAGTGGTAAAGTCTTCCTGAGAGCTTGTCTTAGGCCCAACACAATGAACAAATTGGTAAGAGTGAGAAGTGATTCAGCTCCGCCATGTAACCAGTCCACATTAGACAATGAAGTTCCATAATGCACCTTTGCTGTCTCAACCACGCACAACTTATGTCTTAATACAATGTTGAACATCCAAATCAAACATAATATCGTGGTCAGTAAAAGTAATTACCATAGATTCCAGCTGGGACTGCTCAAATACACATGATGGGATTGAAGATCGCCCGGAAAAAGAAAAGTTAGTCTAGTCAAATTTAAGATGCATATAATAACATATAACAATGTGATAGCTGTAGTACCTATTCTACTACTGATGATTAGTCTAGCTCTAAAATCCAATTCAAGTTACTAAAGGGGATTTTCATTTTTCATAGGATTCACTCTCAAAATCAATAAAATTCATCAATTTGCACAATAATTTGAAGAAATATAAGGAACAATAGAGAAAAGAGAAAACTCACTGGTAGCGCCAACAAAGGCAAGCAAGAAATAGAATCCGAAAAGAGTGAGGTTAGGGGCGGACTTAGATTTGGTAATGAAGTACAAGAAGCCAATGTAGGGAAACAGAGAGAAGGCAAATAGCTGTGAGGCAATGCTCTGTGAATCAATGGAAGGCGCCCATGGATCAACTGGAATTAATGACACACCACACACAGGTATCTCTCTCCTCTTGTTCTCATTGAATCTTGATTTTTGTGGAAAGATAAAATCTTTCCTCGAATCAAAGTAATGGAGTTGGGGATTTGAGGCGAAAGGAGAAGTTCTCAGAAAGGAAATTGGGAACAATGAAAAAGGTGATTTAAATTGCGGTTGAAGACAGGACATTGCCATTAGAGCGATTGGTAGTAGCTTTGGATGGAAGTAGAATTTTATTTCGTGGAGGATAATGATTTCTTGAGATCACATATTGGTCGGGCCAGGCTTACTTATGGGCCGAGCTGGCCCAATAAAAATTTCACTTCTAAAAGATTGAATATTTTATTTACAAAGCAGAGAGAAGAAGCGAGAAGTCAAGCAACCTAGGAATTTATACATGGTACCGGATATTTAATGCCTTCCCGATCTACTGTTGAGTATTTATTATGTTTTAATTAATTATTCTATCATCTTAACTAAATATTCTCTCATAAATACATAATCGTTGAAGCGATAAAGGGTATTAAATATCCGGTACCATGTATAATTTCCGAACACAACACATTTTTGTTATTTAGTCGTTTACCAAAAGAATAGTATCATAAAAGTAAAATAAAAACAATATATTCTTTTGACCAATTAGTCAGCTACATTATAAAACTTATGCTTTGTATACAAGTACGTATAAACAATTATGTAGTTTCAGGGTGATACAAGTGTTTGTCTCCTATTCTAGGTTCTGGAACTGTTCAAAAATATTAAAATTTCATGCAGTAACTCAATTTCTGTTTCTTCTATAATATTTTATTTTATTCATATTCTTGGAAACTAAGTGTCACCCATGGTCGGTCATGATATACTTTTTATACTACAAAATTTTTTTATACTATGTGAATGTACTCGTGTATGTTACGTAATTGTATTATCTGCTAATTTTTTCCTTGAAAAGGCTAAAAATGAAAAATTAAACTGATTGATTGTATTTATTTTATCTTACATCGCTTTCTCCAAATGTTTCTTGGTTCCTTTGCGTGTTAGAGAATATATGAGAATATATGCTATATGGAAAATAGTATCACCAACATAAAATTGCAAAGTTACGGTGATAAATTTTGAAGCTAATAAAATTACAAGAAAAGAATCAACATACTTTTCAATCTTTAACAATGGAACCAATTGAGTTTTGCCTAATGGTTTCGTAATATGTTATTTGAACTTTTATGATTCAAATTCTGACAATTAGCAGAATATTTTTTTTTAAGACAATCATCTCTTATGTATTGATTATTTATCTTCAAGAATATAATTCTAGAGTTCGAATCCTAATAGTTTTATTTGTTGGATGAATTCATTATAAAAATTATATAAATGTTACTACTCAACTTTACTTATTTTGTATAAAAAATAATATAAATGCTACTATTCGAATCCTATTATTGTCGCGCTCATGCTATTCATTCTTGGAAGTAAAACATAAGTGTCTGCACTCGCAAAATGGCTTGGTCTGGTAGGATAATTTTTCTAGTTTCAGTCGTTTCAGAGAACATTAGTGTCATGCTTGCAATTTCACAAGACGGACTTTGAGTTACAAACTGAATTTCTCATTCATTGTTGATTCCTTATGCGAATTATGCACCATTGAAATCCACAATAATTAAGGGCTCATTTGGTTGGCGGAATAGCTATTCCGCGGAATAGAAGAAAAACGAATACAAAAAGGGGAATTTTTGCCTAGAGCCCGTCGTCAGGATAGAATAGCTATTCCTAGCTATCATATAACTTATGGAACAGTTATTCCTCCCATCGAGAAGGGAATAGCTATTCCATGAGTTGTATGATAGCTTGGAATAGCTATTCTATCCCGACAACCGGCCCTAGGCAAACACCTCACTTTTTTCCATTCGTTTTTCTCCTATTCCGCCAACCAAACGAGCCCTAAATACATTTTCTTTTCTTAAGTTATTTTGACTCAAAGTTAAGTATTATATTTTCTTGAAGAATATCGTATCATTTCAAGTGTAAGAAATACATTCCGTACAAATGTTTTCAAATAAATATTGATATGTGTGTTGATGAAGTTCAAAGTAATAATAAATATTACATCCATGAATACATATGACATAAATTGTATAATGTCATTTTTCTACATTGAACACGATTCGTAATTTGATTTTTCCAAGATTACGATAACCACACAAAAATTATATTCCTATGTTTATCATTAGTTTCAACACTTTGTTCCAAGGCCAAACTATTCTGTTGATGATGTTGCACCACTTGTCATATTAAAACCACACTGTATTTACCTGGTTTGACCGGTAATATATAGTACCGTCAATGATTCTGGTTTGTCTGAATAAAAATAATGATATAAAAATAAAAAATGATTTATACATAGACACACATTGTACTGATATGGTTTGGAATAAACATGTTTTTTCTTCGAATGAAAGAAGATTTGAGCATCCCTATTTATCAGAAAAAAAAGATTTGGTCATACATACACTAAGCCTTGACCTTCTGCTATACGCTTCATTCAATAGATGATCATTTATCACATTATTTTTTTTATTTAAAGACTCACGTTACATTAGGGATGTCAACTGGTCGGGTTTGGTATGGGTAGTGCAACCCCCATTCCGCGCCCAATACTTTTCGGGTGCGGGTGCGGGTGCGGGTTCGGGTATTCCCCATTTAGTGTTTTGGGGATTTTTTCACACCCATTACGTACCCGCACGGGTTTTTACGGGTATCGGATAATCCCCGTCCAACAATAAAATTTCAAGTAATGAAATTTTATATATATAAACATTGTTCATTTCTATATTATAATGTTAAATCGTAACTAGTGAAATATTCTTTATGTGACAATTAAACTAATCAAACAAACAAAACTACTAATTCCAACAAATCAAACAACGAAAACTAATAATTCAAGAACATAAATAAAAGAAATTAACGAAGACATTTTTACCTTGTTGAATAACATTGAGCGATAGATGAAGTTTGTGGCGAAGATGAAAGTGAAGCTATTAAAAAGTGATGATTTAGAAGAGGACCATATTAAAATTGAAAAATAATTTTTTTGTTAGGAGAAAGAAAACGAATAATTAAGAATAAAAGAAAGTTGCGGCTAGATAATTAGGAAAAAAAGAAAATTGCAACTAGATAATTAGGAATATAAGAAAATTGGTAATTACTAATTAAGATGTAATGATATTTTATTTGTTTACTTAATTAGAATTAGGTTGAAAATTTTTAGGAGACGTGATTAATTAGATTCTGTACCATATTATTATATTATATAATATTATATTATATTATATATATATATATCGGGTATTTTAACGGGGATTTATTCGAGGGCGGGTCGGGTATCCCCACGGATCGGGTATGGTTTTATCCAAATCCGCCCACCTTTCCAACCGAGCGGTATAATTTTTTCCATTTTCATCCCCGTAGGTGAAAATTTTCGGATTTTTCCCCAAACCCATCGGTTCGGATGCAACGGGTTTCGGATAATCCCCACCCTATTGACATCCCTAGATGCCACCCTCAACTTTCAAAATGACCAGTCACCCCCCTTAACTTGGCAAAAAGGACCAGTTACCCCCCTTAACTTGGTAAAAATGCACCAGCTAACCCCTCAATACCATGTGTTAGAATCTGGTTGGTTTGACTTTTCAAAGATGTCATTTTTCTGATTTTTCTCTCTTTAACTTGAAGTTGACACGTGGCGTTAAAGGGACAAACTGATGCATTTTTACCAAGTTAAGGGGGTAACTGGTCCTTTTTACCAAGTTGAGGGTGGTATCAAATTTTCTGAGCTAACTTTGAAGGGATCTTGATGCATTTGGCCTAAATATTCAGAATATAATAAACATGTAATGTAAAAGCGTTAAGTTGTCATATACACTTTATTGGATTTCTTAATGTTCATCATTAGATGATATATAAATTAAATATATCAAGTAATCAGTTATCGAAATAATATTTTGAATATATAAAATATGAACAAAAGTTTATTTAAGTGGATTAAATTGAAAGGTTAATAAGCTTTGTTACATGCTAGGAAAATTCATCAAATATATTATGATAAATGAAATTTTTTTTTGGATAAATGATAAATGATTTTTAAGCTTCCATTTCACAAGTTCTTAGATGATACTAACCTTGATATAAAACAACAAAATATTCTTTTTTTAAAAAAACTCTTTTTTGATCTTTCTTAAAAAAATAAATAATAATGGGATTAAGAAAACGTTTAGGATTTATAAGAAGGGGTCGAATATTCTCATATGATTACGTAAAATTGAATATGTTGAAAATGACACGAACAATGTATATTTTTCTCAATTTTTTAAAATTTGAAATTCATTGATATATTAAAAATAAAATGTTGGGAGAATTGCAGCATAAAATAAAACTGACATTTGTTTCTTTTTTAAAAAAATTTGAGATATTTATAAATATATGAAAAAGGAAAAGACCGGTTAAGTGAGAAGCGTGGAGACCAAAACATCTGAGGTAAGTCACGTGCAAAGCAATTGTAATGAGAAACCATTTGAAAAAGTCAAAATACATTAACTTAAAATGATGTCATTTTTAATCCCTGTTAAACTAAACAACAAATAAAATAATGGACATCCACATCATCAACTTTTTTTTAAAAAAAAAAACTGATTTTCTTTAGTTTGTTTTTTTAAAAACTGGATCGCATCGTCGTTTTATTTTTCTATACTATAATAACCGAATTTTAGGGTTACTTTTTTGTTTTTCGAAATAATTACTATTTTATCTCTTGTTATGAATAAATGACCATATACTGGTCGATAAAATAAAGTATTGACGATCACATAAAAAATGCAATAACATACAAAAAGTACCATTAAATTCAATGCCTAGATTGCAAATCAAATAATTGATTTTTTCGCTTATGTGTAACATGCTGCACAAACCTTCTTAGTTTGAAATATCATATATTTAAATAAAAAATATTAAATTATTTGATCATGAATAAATCGTTATCAACTATAATAATTTTACGTAAATTATGATATGACGGCGATGAATAAAATATGCGATTTTGAAACGATAGCGACAAATGATAAAATGTCACTGAATTTTGTGACGTAGGATAGAAAAACCAAGACAAACAAAGCAAACATAATGCGCCAACGGGATTTTGGCAATAAATGCGTTGACGAACTACAAGTCAATTTCAATATAGGGAAAAAGAGCATTTTGATTGAATAATGTTGAAAAAATTTTAAAATAATACTGTTTACAAATTCAGTTTCAACCAGTAGGTTAAGATCTCTGTCATAGTAATCATATTTATATATCAAAATGTTCTTTTACATAAACCTTCGTAAAATTTGGTTTGTTTTATTTAATCTTCGAAACTATGTATACATTGATATGTTTTTTAACAATTTTTTTTGCATACTAATAATTGTGGTATCAATTGTGTGAAAAATTATACAAGCTCAACTTTAGAATCTTATACGGTGCTTATATTTGCGATGATTTCTCACATCAAGATTTGCTGTATAAACATTGTCTAAAACGCACATATAGTGTACTCTATACCCTGTATAATGACAATGTAAAGTATTCATCGCGTGCTTTATAAATGAGTTTTTAACAATTTATGAACCATTATCTAAAATAATATAAAAACAATGAAATAAGTAACAACCTATTATCTCTAATAATTTTACAATGTGTTTTATCAATTAATACAATCTTAAATAGCAATACTTTTTATTTCCAACAATATGACTACTACCAATTTAAGCAGAGAATCTTTTTTTGCACATTTAAGTCATGAGACAAGCCTAAGCGGACGCTCAACACTGATTTAAAAATTAAACAAACATTGTTAATCAAAATCCAATCATAATTTTTATATTACATTCTCAAAATTCAATTTTGTATAATTTATAGTATTTTCCTACCCTTCATGTTTCCTATTTTCCATTTCCTAGATTATATTTCATCTTATTATTATTATATTAACTGAATTAATAAAAAGTTTAAAAGAAATAAAAACATAAAAACAGAAACAAACCGTATTTTATCAAATTTTTGAAAAATAGGAACATCCATATATAAGATTCTTTCATTTTAAAAAAATACTATGCAAAAAACGATTGAATTACCAAATTTTCTATATGTATTTTCTATTTTTCAAATTACCTATTTTTGAAAACCATTGAATTTGCTCTTATCGGAACTTTTTGCAATTATAGAAGACAAAGACCCTGTTATTTTCACCTTCAATTTGGTTAAGTTAAGTTCAGTTAAGTTCAGATAAGTTAAGTTCAGTTCAATTAAGTTAAGTTAAGTTCAGTTCAGGTCCATTAAGTTCAGTTCAGTTAAGTTAAGTTCAGTTAAGTTAAGTTAAGTTCAGTTCAGGTCTATTAAGTTCAGTTCAGGTCTATAAATTTTAATTTTAATAATGATTATTCTAATTAATCTTTAATAAAAATTAATAGTAATAATAATAAAAAGAAGAACAAAGATAAAAAATTTTAATATAGAAAAATAATTATTATTTAATGTAGTTAATATTGATTATAAATATAGAAAAAATAATTTTTAAATAGTGATACAAACTAGTGTTATTGATATAATAATAGTATTAATGTAACTATAATATACAGTGACGAAGCCACATGTTAACATGTGGGGTTCAATGACCCCACTTTTTTTTTGAAGAACTAGTATAAATTTACTAGTAAATTGTATTTGGATCTCATTAAAAATTAATGTTGGATCCCATATTAATATTAAAATCATACATTTATTTTAGAAAAATACATTTTTTTACTAAATGTCTTTATATCTTTATAAATTTAGCTCTGGTATTTCTTTTACAATTTTATTGTTCACTAAAAAATATTCAACATTATTATTTCTAAACTTTTTTCACGAATTTATAAATTACTTTAAATTTTAAAACATTTGATGTTTGGATGTGGACATCATAGTAAAAAATTCCTGGATTCGTCACTGATAATATAATAATATTTTTATTTATAATCATAGTATTAATTAATTAGAAAATGTGATATAAAATAATAAAATAAAAATATTTATTAATTAAAACAACTATTACGTTTTTATAATCCAATAATAAGTGATAATTTGAATCCAAACTAAAATATATTATAATAATTATTATTAGCTCACGTGTAATTGTAACAATAATTATTATTTAAATAACAAAATTTTAATTAAATGAATTTACGTATTATAAATTTTTTTATTATTAATGGTATTAAAATTATTTTATTAATTATTTTATATAGGTAGTTAATAATAATATTATCTGTATCGATTGTTGATAATTTATTTATTTTTATATTTAATTGATTTTACTATTATTTTAATAATTAATATACTTATTATTAAATTCAATTAAGTTTAGGTTAATTAAGTTCAGTTCAGTTAAGTTCAATTAAGATCCATTAAGTTCAGTTCAATTAAATTCAATTAAATTAAGTTCAGTTCAAATTTCAGAAGTTGAAGAGAACAGGACCTAAATTTGAGTAATATGTTAGAAATCATTCATTAAAAAGCATGATTTTAAAAAAATAGAAATAAAATTAAGACTGCATAATCAAGCATTTCATAAACGAATATCACACATCTAACGAATTGAGCTCTCGAAGAACTAAGAATAATAACACGGAACTCGTATCTTGTACATCTCTCGAAACTATGTTGAAAGAAGATGTAAACGATCCAAAGCATTAACTGCAGATGAAAATGAACGTATGGAACCAAGTCCGCAGAATTAATCGTGGAGCTGCTCTTTTCAATTCATGTGATTCCGCTTTCATATTTTACAGCAGCATGCTGAAATTCCTCTACGAGGCAGATCCCGAGATTTTCTCATATTCAAGAGGTTGTAGACTCCATGATGCAACCCTCGCTATATTTGTCGAAATAAATGAATATACTCTCCCAAGCAGTCAGTTAGTCTGAAATTTGCATTTGCCGCCACATAATCAAGACGTTGCATATTCCGGCTCGTTTGGCCCGCCCTGTAAGTCGCCGATTGCTCCAAAGAACAGCACGATGGTTCGACCCATTGCTGGCAGGGAATAAGTCGGACACTTGTTGCTCTGACGATGAATGTTGTAAAATCTTTGCGTTAGAATCTCGCCCTTTTTTCGTTAAATCCATGGTGTCCAACCTTCATACATGTTGCATAGATTGTCGACACTCGTTGCTTGCTTAATAAGATAATCCACTTGCTCGGAAATACTGATTTCTCTGAGAAATGAAGTCGTTAGTAATAATCAGACAATGTCGATGATTAGTAAAATGAAAGGCCAAATACATACATTGCTCCTCGAATTTGTCACGAAGAGTCATGTGACACCCCTAACTTTCATGTTTTACAATTTACCCCCTGAAGTTGGTAAAACTGATAAAGTTTACCCGCTCGAAGCCATGTGTCAGTTTATGGTAGGTTTGACTTTTCATAAGTCAATTTTCTGGTTTTTCTCTCTAGATAGAATTTGACATGTGTCGTTGAGGGGGGAAACTGTATCAATTTTACCAACTTTGAGGTGTAACATTTGAATATTAGGGGTGGCACGTGACTTTTTGTGCCAAGTTTCAAAGTTTAGTGGGCAACTTATGCATTGGCCTAAAAGGAAATGTATAAAGCCTAAGATAAGAAAAAGGGATACCTTCTTTCGGAAATATCTCGACCGTCTATTTTCATTTCAATACGCCTTAGTACTGACATAGCATAAGGGTTTTTACCTGCAGGTAACCACAAAAAGTAATTTGACACAAGTCTATTGGTCTACTTTTGCCTGTAGGAGTATTATAGAAATTGATGACTTAACAAGTTAATATCCCAAAAAAATGAGATTTGATATACCATTGAGAAATGAGCTAAAAGTAGTATTACCCTATAATTTTACAAAGGGAAATTTGACATACCTCTAGCTACTCGGCTTCTCGAAAGCAAATTAGGTTGAAGAGCTTCACGAGTTTCATCTTCAATCTTAACTTTGCTCGATAAGGACAGATCATCATCCTTATCCTCAGCTTTCAAAACTGAGCTTTCCTCGTTCTGACTCTTTAGGGACTCGATTTGGCCAATCACAGTTTCACTACTTGGAGAGACTGTTGAATCTATTTGTTCATTTAACTCACTGCAAGCTGTACCTGAAATACAATCACGACCGTTCATTTCCTCATTTTTCATCACTGGCTGACCAGATTCTGAGATTTCCTGGTGATGAATTTGAGAATGGCCTGAGTCTATATAATCTGTCGACCCATGTGAAATTTGTTGCATCTCAGCTGCAGGATCACCAAACCTATCGGGAAGACTGGCTTCAGAAGACGTAATTCCAGAGTCTGAGCTATGACTGTATACGCTATCTGGTGGAGAAATACATCCATTATCTTGTGACGGAATTCCAGTATCATTGAGGATTTCTACACTGCTTCCGCTTTCAGATATGGCAGATAGGCTATCCCTTTCCTTCTTGTCAAGTTCATTGCCCTCATTGTCAAGGTCGAGTCTCGACAAACTAATTTCCTGCGACTTTAAATCCTGGCTTTCTGCTAACCCTTCAAGAGCCTGCCACGAGTTTAACAAGAACATAGAGAGACCGGAGAGAGATTATGATGGATAATACCGAAATACAGGGCAAATAGAAATTTTTGGGCCATGTGGCCAGTTTACCCATTTGGTCCTTTTGCTATCTAAAGTGTTTCCTTTTTGTTCTTGTGCTATACATTTCTTACTCATTTGGTCCTTGTGCCATGCAATTAATTAACTTTTTGGATCTTGTGCGGTAAAAGTTGTTTTAGTAAAATATCACATAATAAGTACCAAGGGGGATGAAAAAGATAACAAATTGAATAACACAGGGTCTAATGGGGTACCATAACATGTATAGCAGGGGGACTAAATGGGAAAAACTGATCATACCATATGGACCAAAAAGGTCTTTATGCCCTGAAATACAGAGACGGTATTATTTTGTAAGAAAATCTTTTCACCTTGTGGAGATTTCCAGCATGGAGACTTGCACTTCGTGCAAGCCTAATCAGTATCGAATATAGTCCCTTTACAGATGTAATGAGTGATGGTAACAGAGGCTTAAATGTCTGGATAGTCTCCCTGATTTTTAAACAATAAGATTGATATATGGCTTGTCCATGAATTGGAGATACTTCCATCTTGGTCTCTGTTTCTCTAGTCATTGCATCTGTCATGGCAGTTACATCCTTTGACAATACTGATTCAAGGGGGAGAAGAATTGCATTTGCCTACCCAAAATCAGGAAAAATATGTTATAGAATTTAGAGTCTATCGATAAGAGGATCAGCAAAAGGTTTCAACAATATAAATCAGTGTCTGAATAATAAAAGGAGAAACCATACAAACGAACTTTTCATACAGGAAAGCATTATTAAGAAGGAAACTTAAAGAACAAGCTATAAAACATGGAAACCTTTGAAAGATCCTTCAAAAGAGAGCGATGCACTGCAGCAGCCTCCTTTCCCAATGTATGAACATCATGCAGATCTTCAGTTATTGCAAGAACCTGAGGAGAAGTCGCCATAATCAATCACACAAAAATGCCAGCATAAGAAGCATGATTAAGATTAAAGTACAAGGGAAAAAATGAAAAGACAAAGTAAAAGTAGAAAATTCACTTGTCTAAGCCATTTAATTGTTGCGTACGCAATGGAATATGTTTTAACTTACATAAGCATAGTAACTCATGAAAAGTGGTAGTCATAGGAAGAAACTACATGGAATCTGCTTATCATGCCAATTATACTTCAATATCTTTCAAATGGAACATAAAATAAACAAGAAGAAAAGGAGGTGTGATAAATTCTGTGGCAATAACAAATACCTCATCAAGCATGGTACCAGATTCAGAAGTTAAAGCAGTTTGACCTCTTGACACACGGCCAAAAGCTGAGAGAGCAACACTGACTTCAGAAGCGCAGTCTCTCATTGCCAGGACAATTCTCTGCAGATCAGCTGCAACAGACAAAAATCAGTGTAACCCAATACCCACAAATGTTATTGAATATAAGGTAAGCAGAAAAGTAAGATGCACTGGTTGAAACTTTTATTCTTGGATTTGATATATATAATATATGTTACTTTTATACATCTCTTTATTCCCTTGGGGCCATGGTATTCTATGTAATTGAGACCATGGTATTCTATTTAATTTAGGCCATGTTTTACATGATCTTATAAAGTAGAATAGTTTTATGACTTAGTATTACTCCTAGATCAAACAGTCAAGAAATTAGTTCCTAGTTCCCTACATGTGTATATACTACTAATTAAACTTCACAAGGGTATAAGTTTTAATGACAGGTGAGGTTGCTATACTGCAAAGCCTAGATGGATTCATGAAGATGTGTTAAGTTGCCACCGAGCTTTTAGGTCAAGTGATTCCTTTAATACTAGACTATTTCTTCTTCTAGATTCTGCAATAGGGTCTCCTCCGAGGCTGTTATGCAATCCTCATAATGCATAACAAGGTCATGCCAATGTTTCTATAATGTCTGTATAGATAAACAAAAGGGCATTAACCTGAAGCTGACTTTGCTTTAAGAGAGGCAATGCATAGTTCATTAGTTGCAGAATAAAAGCCATTTGATGCAGCGTCCATACTGCTCTGTGCTAGCTTCCATTCTTGCTCACTGCCTAGAACAAACAAAAAACAACATATTCAAAAACTATGATATGGCACCACTAACATGTAATAATTGGTCAAAGTGGTGATAACTCACGAGTGAATGAATGATAAGTAACCTCCAAATTACTTAATGCATTCAAATAGGTTTGCTGCCATGTCCTGACATCAGCGCCAGTCCTCATAGGATAAGTTTCTCCTGGAATCCGAAATACCCCATCTCTTGATGCTTCAAACTCCAATATTGACATACAAATCTCGACAATATCTGATGCCTTTTCTCGAGCTTCCTGTAAAAATTTTCTTCGCCTCATCAGATGGTCATGAAATTCAGGAGGAATTCCTGAAGTTCTATTAGATATGTTTCCAACTGAATTTGAATTTGGACCACCACAGGCCCATCCCATTGCTCGCTCAAGCTGCCCTTCTGCTGCAACAGAATTTCGTTCACAAGCTTGCAGACCATCCATTGACCTAGCCATTTGTGTCACGGCAGATCGTATACCTTCAAGCAATTTAGTTCTGCTGAGGTTTAAGATTATTGGGTATAAATTATCTTCACTGCCAAGAAATCTTTGAAATGTTTCCCTGCTCTTGTGTGAAGGGGTCAATGCATCATGCATCCACTCAAACTGGACAATTTCAAGGCTAGTCTTGTGAAGAGCCTCTTTGAGTTCATTCACTTGTCTCTTCATGATGGAAGCAGCAGATCTCACTGCTCGAGCAGTTTCGTGTGCATTGCAGTACTCCTCAAGCATAATTTGAACCTTCCTGACAGCAACGGCATCCCTTTTCAGTTGCTCAACAGAAAGATCCTTTGTTGTCTCAGCCAAATGCATTAGACGATCATTTTCTGTGTCCAACCAAGCCAAGAACGTAGAAGCCACTCGTTCCTTCATATATCTAACAATATGTTCTCGAAGTTGGGCTTCCAGTTTCTTCTTTACGACGTTAAAGAGTTGGTCAAATCCTAAATTTTGATCCGAGGATGAAGCAACATCATGTATGCATGAATCAAGAAATGAATCCACAATGCACACTTTCCAAATGAAGAAATATTGGCTATTCAACAAGCCACGGAAGTTCCAGATGCGTTCTGAAACAGAGTAACCAGTACTCAAAAGATCTGTTAAATTAGAAACCCCATTTGCAAAAGCAATAGAAGAACTACTGAAAGTTGACAATGCTTTATCAACAGATTCCAATTCAGAAAAGGGTTTTACTAGTATGGCCAAAAGTCCTTTGCTTCCTGAAACATTTGGTCCTCCTACCTCTTTGGTGCTAATCAGAGAATCGAGACATGATTCAGCAGACACCAGCGCATGTCTAACTTCATCTTCTTTCTTTTTCAGAGAAGTCGTCCTCATCTCCCTCTGATTCCATGTTTGGTGAAGCTGATCCAGCTGTGCTCTACAAGCTTCTTCTTGGGAGGCAAGCTCATCTGCCTCCTCCCAAGACAAATGGTCTCTACCTTTATGGGAAGCTTCCTCAAGAGCCAGTTGTTGCTCAGTTATAGAGCCAACCTTAACAAAGTAATTCTTTTCAAGTTCAACCAAGGATGCCTTCTCCAATTCAACCTCCAATAGCTGCTCCAATGCCATATCGACAGATCCCCTTATTTGTGAGATTAATCCGAATGCATCCATAACTTCTGACTTCATTGAAATGGCAGATCTCAATACATCATACAAAACCAATTCAGTCATCTGCTCAATCAAATTCTTACAGGAAAGCAAAGAAGACTTAAACATGGAAGCCCAATTTTTTTCAGAATATATGTTTGCATGCTCTACATCTGTATCTGCTCCAGCAATGTCCCAACTAAGGCATTTCTGCAATTCAGTAACAAACTCAGCTACAAGCACACATTTCTCTACCTGCTCTTCAAACTCAGAATATATAGTCCCATACTTATCATTAAAATTTCTTCCACCCTCAGAAATGTTGAAAATGTCAATGATCCTATGTTTAACTTCACTGTACAAGGAACTGACAGCTACATTTAAAATAGAAAACACCTTCTCCTTGTTTTCCTGCCCCCCAGACAAAATAGCATCCCTATTAACATCATATCGTATATCTTCTTTTTTCAGAAGACCAGCAGATTGCATGCACCGAACAAAAGAGGACATAAGACGATCCTTGGCTGTTGATTCCGTCTGTGACCTAACAGAGTTCTCTAGCTCAAAACTCTCAGCTTCGACACTCTCTATATCACATGCATATTTCTCCACTTTATTACAAAGATCATCATGACTGCGTCTGACAGAATCAAGATTATCCCCATGTAAATTCAAAATAAGTTCAGCAGCCTGTCTTCTAGCAATAGAGAGAGCCTCAGAGGATATGGCATTAGCAGAAAGTTGCAACACTTGTGCCCAACCATGTACTGAACTAGTAGAAAGATAGTTTAGAGGCAAAATTCTTTGAAGAGCCAAAGAATACATGTGAACTCTAGTTATTGCAGAAGAGAATCCATGATCTATCTCAGCAATGAACTGAGAAACTTCCCTATCTATGTCCTGGCATTGTGCTTGTGTTGGCTCAGGAACTATAGTCAATGGAACTCCTGCTGCCTGGACAGCAGCAGTTAGGGACAAGGTACCAGCCGTATTACTCAGCTGAATGCAGGTATTTATTTCTGGTAGTAAATTGCTCCTTAGAGCATCAAGAATCTTTCCATGTTGCTCCATCCACGTTGAAACTTCTTGAGCCTTCTCAACCACAAGAGCTTTTGCTTGAGTGAATTCTCGAGCCTGAGTTTCAAATGATGCACGAGTTCTCTCTGATTTAGAAGTGGCTTCAGCAACTATTGACTTTGCAGATGTCTCGTGCAGAATAAGATTGGATCTCTCTTGGTCAGCTTGAAAAAATATGGCAGAGACAAGCTCATATTGACCTAAAACATCAGCAAATCTCTGCAACACAAACTGTCAGCTAAAGAAAAACTATAAAATAGGCTACACAACTTCTAAGAAGCAAAAGCATTGCAGAATGTAACCCTTAATACCTCAAGTGCAGATTCAACAGCAGGTAAGGTAGCCAACAAGAGATCATGATGGTCCTGAAAACAAGTGGAAAATCAGACACTATTTATATGTTAAAGTAAAGATTATTTGATGATTTAACAAAAATTAGACTGACAAACTAACTCAAAGAAATAAAACAGTGAAACATACTATCAGGTTTAGGCAATCATTTTCTTTTCGTAAATATAACCAAGTCTTGTGATATTGGCGATATATTTGATCACTTTAGGGAGTGCAAGCCATAATACAAGCCTGAATTCTCTATTCCACTTTAGCAGGCACAGAAGTACAGTATTCATTCTAATGATGTTGTATGTTTTTAACTGTTTTTCCCTTAGAAACTAAATTTTTATTATTTCAACACTGGAAAGTGTTTTCTATACACAACCTTGGTAAAGACAAAAAAAAAAAAACATCTGCAATGTTTCGACAGAACATTTTCGCAAATTGCAAACGGATGCAGAACAATACCTGGATGCAGCATATTACTTGTTTGTTCCACAAATTTAGCAACCAAAAGAAAGATACGAAGTAACCATAACCGACATAAAAAAACAATCAGGTAGCACAAAATCAACAGACTTTGCATCCAATTAAAATGTAGTGAAAAAAATTAAGAAAACAAAGATATATTCTATTCAACAGGAAAGAATATACAAGAGCTGGTGATTGATACCTGCAACGGAACACGAATTTCTTGCACCCGAGATGCAAATAAACTCAAGCTAACGGCCAATTCCATCCCCTTTCTTTCTTCACCCCCAATCGCTGCATCATCATGAAAATCTCCCCGTGTCCATTCTACCAGCGGATCCCATACAAACACCTCTAGCAACATCAGAAGGATGTCTTTGTTTTCTCTGAGAATGCCAATAATTGCTTCACAGCTAGCTCTGAAGGTTCCTTCCACTCCAGTCAATCCTAAAGCAGCCTCAATCATTTGAGTAAGGCGAAATGGAACAATTTCTGGAACTTTTAGTCTTTGGCCTTTATCAAAGCAAATATTATAATCAATATGCACAATATCCCCACTGCAGAAATCAACAAGAATGTTATCCAAATGTCGATCCCCCAGACCAAGAATATGGCCCACCATACTCATGGCTGCAACACTGCCAGAATACCTACAAAGCAAATAATTAAACACTGGTTTAGCCATAATGTGAAGGGCACATCTAGAAATATAGAGAGCACGAAGGATAGAAGGCATTATGACAAATAATTCATATTATAAGCTATTTAATTTTCTGATTGTCATATAATAATAATCACCTTCAACCAAAAAGTTTGTTAAATCTAAATATCTACAAGGAACGATTATATGTTACATACATTTGGTATAGTTTAGCCACCGAAGTTGTTTTTAAAATGAATTCTCTTTTGCAATGCAGCGACAATTCTCATTTTAAATGACTTGCATTATTAATAGGTTGTTCTACTCAGGAAGATCAAGAAACATAATTAGTTCATCTACTATCAAATGATCAGGGAACATACACAAGAAAAATGCATAGCTAGAAGATAGTATGGTCATACAACATTACATATGCACATCTATGCTAAAATAAAAAAAGTTAGAAAGGACTAGTAAGCTGTCAATGCTTGAACTTGTCTATAAATCCTTCATTTGTGTAGTAACATAAGCTGCTAGAACTAGTTCTATATTGCTTGAGAATACACAATTAATTAGAAATTACCTTTTCAATTTTGAGCTGAATGCTTTGAACCCGTCACTAGCACACCAAAGTTCTTGATGAAGTAGCTGCCTAGGAACCTCCTTCATCAAATCAAGAAGAACTTTACGCTTAACATCATGGGGCCAGTCTCTTCGAGAAATTACCCTCCTTATTCCTTTCTCTTTAAGTGCTGGTATGATTTTTCCATAGAACATATCACTTGGTCGAGGAAGTGCTGGAGGAACAGAACTCTTAGCATTTTCAGTGCCAACTGCAGAGATTTGAGTTTGCTGTATTCGGTTTTGCCAAGACTTAAAGACACTGTATATGCTGATCACATTCTCCACCCATTGAATAAGGCCAGCCTGACCACTGATTGGTGTAACAGAATAATAGCGTATAGCTAACAAATGCCTACGAGTTGCAGAAGATGAATGCATTAGACCATTTATTGCTTGCAAAAGCTGCATAATTCTGGCATCAAGACGCAGATCTTCTCGCCCTTTCAAAAGGTAAGTATACTTCTGACCATCGGAACCATGGATAACCAGCTTCTTAGGTTTTGTCTTAGTTGACAAGATAGTCACTTGTTCAGAGAAAGAGGCAATTGTGACAATCCCCTGAAGAGTTGTAGTCAGACCTCTGTCAGATTCAGCTACAGTAACTTGCTTTTCTAAACCAGGCATTGGAACATCCGATGATGACAACAGAGCCAGTTGTGGTGCAACTTCCCCCAGTGATATTGATGACTTCCGCTGGTAGGATGCTAATGAAGCAGCGATCTCATCAAATGGCCGCCACACATCTCCAAGTGCAGTGGCGGAAAATGGAGGAGTCTTGAATGTCATAATGGCTGACTTCAGCCGCTCCCTATATTCCTCACTGAACCATACTTCATGAGGAGTTTCAGGTTTGCGAGAAGTGGAAGCCAGACGGCGTTCCAAGGCCACCACAATGGGAGCCATCATGGCTGAGTATTTGGCAGCATTTATCTTATTCTTCTCACTCAGGCTTAAAGTTGCATTCTCAGCAATGCGAGTAGCTTCCTCTTTCAGCACACTTATGCGTCTCATTACATCTGAAAAAAATTTGCAGTCAAAGATCTCAATACGTAGCAGAACAGAATAAATTGAAAAGAAGCACATAGAAGGAAAGCCAAGTCTTTATGCTCCTAAAAAAAGATTGGAGAATTTGCATGCTTCCAGTTGAAAATTGTGATTAACAAATGCTTCCCATGCCTATTCTTGACCATATGAAGATGCAATCCAACATTCAGATTCCAATTGCGACATAGTGGTTCACTAAGAATTAAGTTTAGAAAACATACACCATCTTCTTATAAAACCAGGATTATATGAAGCACAAGACAAAACACAACTTTGATACTTCATGAAATTGTGCATATTACTGTTTAAAAAAAACTAACACAATTTTCATTATCCGATTCCATGAATACCTGCATGAAGATCTTGAAGTGTTCCGAGCCACAGTTCCTCCCAAAGAACAGTCACATTCCCAAGCTCATTTATCATGAGTTGAACATCTTGAATTAATCTTGGGTACTGTCCTCTCTGCATGGGACAAAATTGTTGTCTCATTGCTCACATTCACATGAGAATATGAAGATTAATATGAAACAAACAACTAAGAAAACATGGAGTTCATGAAAAAAACTTCAAAGTAAAATGTCAACCTAGCATCAAATTTCATGTATTATGATGTTCTAGCCTGTACTAACCTAAATGATGACTATGTAAACTAAATTTTTTTAACTGATCATGCCAATCTAACACAGAATTTGTATGCGATGGTGCCTCATTTCTGTTTACTATAATAGATTTTCCAGGCCAAACCAGCATAAAAATCGTGTTTTTAAAATATGCAATGAGATGAATGTTTCAGAAGTAGTAGTTTTAGGTTGAAGAAGGAAAGAGTTAAGTGCCTAAATTCCATCTATTTCAAATCAGCAACAATAGAAAGGTAAAGAGATATCTTTTTTGAAAAATCTGGGTAGTTAGGATTACATTAAATTGAAAAAAGAAAACTCCACCCCATCCCAGATGTGACTCGAACCTGAGACCTCTAGAATTCATAAATTCAGTCTTAACCACAAGGCTAAGACATTGGTCACAAGTGATATGCACATATCTTGCGAACTGGTGAACAAAACTTCAATTACCAGACATCCCAGGATGTGCTGAAGCTCCTCTGAGGATTTTTCATTAGCATTTATATCAACTAGAGTTGGGAAAACTATTGACCAAGGAGACTGCTTAGCTAACATCATCAACAAGCCCTCCAATTGCTTCCGAACCAGTTGCTGAGGATGAGAACTTAAACGAGCAAACAGCTGGGGAGTGATTTCCTACCAGAAGTAAGGGAATATATGTGAATATGTAGAGAAGTAAACATATAGAAGAAGTCGTTGCATGTATATAGTCAGAAAGGGAGAGTGACCAAGATTTTCTAACCTGCCATGGCAATAAAGGTATTTTGAAAAGAGTGGACTCAAATGTGTCTTTCAACTCAACTCCATAATTAAGTAATATATGTAGTACATACAAAGAAGCCCTCAAAGTATAGCTGCCAGTTTTTAGTTTCTGTGATTCACTCCCTGCTTCAGCCATCCGAGGATTAGATTGTTTTGTGGATGAATATGTAAGGTACCGCATGAAACCAAGAGCTGCACAGCCAAATAGATGCACTCGTCTTCTCCTCAAACACCACCAAACATTTACTAAATTGTCAACTGCAGATGAAATTTCTATTTCTTCTAGGCCAGCTTTCTTACGTAGGAAAGTATGTAACTGAGATGCAAGTGCAACAGAAAGGCAATCACCACTGCAGTTTTCTGATCCAGGTGCCCCAGCTGCAGATTCCATTATATCCACTATCTGCTGAACCAAAGCCTCAACATATTTGTTATTTCTTAAATGTTGGATGCCAAGCGAAACAGTCCAGTCTTCTCCTTCACCAAGGAAAGAATCGTCCTCATTCTGAAATAGCTGCAGAAGTACAGAATAAATACTGGTTTTCTCATCTTCAGTCAACATAAATCGTTCTGGAAGAATTTCTGGAAGAAGTAGAGGAGAGAAAGAACACAGCTGGAGAACAGTTTCACGTGGAGAAAAGAGGGAGTCTCTTGCCTGACTGAAACACCATGAAGCATAAGACATCCATGATTTCCCCATTGTGGAGCACAGTTGTGTAGAGGATTTTATGGCTGTACCCACAATTTCTTCAACAACAACAGCCAAACTTGGTTTAGAGAATGAGTTCTCAGCATTGTCAGATGGTCCACTGCTGCCAAGAAAAGATACATCATCAACAACAAATTCTGATCTCATCTTGTAAACGATACTCTCCATATTCAGCTCAGAATAATCCCTTCTCAACCAACCTGCAAGTTTCAGGCATGCCTTGGCCTTCAGAATATTATCATCTGAATCGGAAATGGATGCAGAAGTTATCATGCATGGATGGATAAATGACCAAAGATTTTCAAAAGCATCTACGAACTTGTTTTCAGCATACATGAGAAGGATGTCCTCGTATTGCAAATTTGATGAAAAAAAATCAGTATATCTCTTCTCAGAACAACTCTGTACATGACCATGGAGATAGGTATTCAGTCGGCTGGCTAACATAAGGTTTTCCTGTTTACGGGCCAAGCTTGACAAATCCATGCAAAGTTTAATAGTGATTGGAGAAGTTGGAACATTGGTTTGATAAACCCGGAGGATTTTTAACCATGGGTTACAATCTTGATGAGTCCTGTTCATCACAGAGTGCACTGACTCGAAATATGAACTTAATATTGATTGATGTTGCGTGGGTTTCACCAAGTCTCCCTTAAGTTTGTGACATTCTTCGAAAAAAAAGATGCAATGCAACTGACTAGCAAGTATCCCTGTTTCTGTTAAACAATCAAGTGGCAAAACAGACAATATTTCTTCCAGCATTGCCTTGGCCTTGTGTATTTCATTTGGCACCTTGTCCACCTTCCCTTCAAGATGGAGCAGCATTGCCTGTAAAAGCATTTGTTCACTTCTCTGCAAGGCTAGTTTAGGATCAAGTGTGAGTTCAGAGCTACTTTTACGTGTCAAATCAAGGTATGACCAAGCTCCCAGTAAATCACCCTCATCGAAGCGAGCCAAGGCATGAATCGCATTGATTTCATTACCAGCTGTAGTTAAAGCACCTGAATAGCTTCTTCCGGCATGTTTAGATCGAAGCATTTGCAGCTCAGATAGCCAAGATTCTAATGATGTCCAATCAGATAAAGCAGTATAGCTTTCAATAATACGTGAAATAGCAAACTGTATGCCATCAGAACCCATAGAGCTGAGTGAAACATCATCTTGTAACAGTTGAGTGAAGTAGGCAGCAGCTCTTTCATGCTGGCCTTCTGCCTGATACACCATACCAGTGATCCATGCGAAATGGTGTGACATTCCACTCTGACTCAGAGATTGGTTCTCATCCACAAGCAAAGAGCCAAAAGTCATTGCAGCCCATTGTTGTAAACCCGCCAGAGCCTCTGGTTCTTGACTCTTACACAACGCCAGCGACATGTGTTGTAAGACTCTCAGAATGTCTCTAGAAAATTTATCCCTGATAGTACGAACATTCTCAGATGCCTCTGATCTGGACTTGTCCTTCAAAGAAGAAGCCATTAGGTTCTTGAGCTCCTGCAAGCGTAGACCACAATATTGAATTGTAGCATCATGGCATTGTAAGGCTAATCCAGCATTCATCATTGGCTCACATATGCGAGAGAACCACTCCTCACAGACCTTCCTATTTGCCCGAAAGAACAAGGAACTCTGGCGTGTAGCAGATGGCAAAATTGCTGATCCTTCATATGCATTGTATACATTCTTCTTTAAGGCCTCAACAAAATCTAGAAGCAACCTCATAGGCAACAAATGGGCACCAGAAGAACCAATTATACTTAAATTCCCATCATTCTGTTCAATGTCTAGCTGTAGCACATGAGAAATGTCCACAAGCATTCTTTCCAGTGCTGCAAATGTTTGGGTGGGCCCACCAAGGTTAGTCCGTAGTCGCGTTAAAACACAATATCTAGCTGCTTCATTTATAGCCCACAATGCACCTGCCAAATTGTTAACTGAACAGATTCTTTCAAGAAGGTCTTCGTCCACTTTTATGTCTAACCATAGAACATTGGCACCATATTTACCTGTTTCCTCAAGCTGGCCTAAAACAACATGGTCCTTCAAACTTTGACGGCTATGAATCAGCCTCTCAATCCAAGAAGATAGTGGCAGTTTCCATCTCTGAGATATGTAACTCAAAACCGAAACAAGTTGTTGAGAATGAAGTTGTCGCAGCTGCTTCAGGGCAATTAGTTGCTTCCAATGCATATTAAAATTGTTACCAAGTACAAGTGCACCAGGAATAGATTTGATGAATATTCCACAAGCATGTAAATCACTCAGATACATTGTAGTAGGGACAAAACGGGCAAGTAGTTTAACAAAGGCATTTTTTATTTCGATATCGGGATCACCAAGTTTTTCTAAAACCACTTGAGCAACGGGATAGAGAAACATGGGCTCTATGAGTCTAGCTTTCAGAAGATCCTCCAAAACTAAAGCAACATGTGACCTTAATTTTGGCTCCCTGTCAAATGCAACGTCAAGCACAGAGAAAATAATGTTTACAACCTCACCAATGTATCCAAATCCTTCATAAAAAAAAAGGTTGTCATTTGAATTTTGATAAATGGAAATAAGATTCCGAGACAAATTTTGGATCCATTCTAGGGCTGCTACCTTAACAGCAAGAGGAGATGAAACATGTAAAGCTTTGATAAGAACCACACTGTATTTTTCCAAATGCTTCACTGTAACAACAGAATATGCAGCATGAAAAGTGTTACTGTGGGTCCTTTCACCAGAATTCTCTCTATAAGGTTTTGCTAAGGAGCACTTGCTCACAAATTCAACTGCAGTCAGCCTGTCAATTGTCTTGATAATATTGAGTTGCAGCTCTAGATAGCCCTTCACTGGTAGCAGAAAAGGATCTAATTTCTCAGTAATAAAACATGTCAATTCTTCTGATCTCTTAAGATAGATAGCAAGAATGTCTGGTTGTTTAATAAACTTGTTGAGGCCACTGGACGAAACACAAGTTAATAGAACTTTCAAATCAAATTTCATTAACGCAAGCAATTCTGATTTTGAATAGGATCGAGAACAAGCAACACTCCTGACCTCATCTCCAAGCTCTAAAGTTTTCTTTAACATATCCTTTAACAGCTCTAGCTCCTCCATTAACACAGTCATAGCCCATTTGACAACTTCATCATTACCATGTTGAAGCAAGAACACGTAAGTGGCAGCAGAGCTTCCTGCCACCAAATGATTGGGATGCAAACGCAGATGAGATATCGGGGCATCAAATTGTATTACTTTCTTTACTGATGAAGGAAGGAGACCAAGTTTTTGCAGAGATAATAACTGCAGATTAGTTTTTAAGACCCCATGAACTTGAAAGGAGGAAATTTTGTCAGCTCTGGTTTGGGTCATGCTATTAGTTTCGAGGCTTTGAAATAAAATGTCAACTGCAAGCGGATAAAAAGTAGAAAACCTTTCACATAATATTTCAGCCAAAAGAGTCAAGCACTTCCACGAGTCTCCAATCCATTTTGACCACCCAAACTTCTTTCCAACCAAAGATATACACCTCAATAACTGTGGAAGCATTTGACTAAGAGATTCACTAATTTTTTCAAGGAGATTCATTTCCAGCAATCCAGAAGCAGTAGACTGCAATACCGTAGAAAAACAAGAGAGCAAAGCTAGCAACCTTCGAAATTGGGGTGGGGTTCCATAACTGACATCCTGCAGCAATACATCCATATCACCCAAGAACTTCGACAACAATCCCAACGAAAATTGTAAGTTCCCAACCCAATGTTTCTGAAATTGCAAAAAACTATCCAAAATTATTCTTCTATCTGACTCAGCAAGATCTGGTACCAGCACCCATCCAAGAAGCACATCAACAATGTCAAGGAAATGAGGTTGAAAAATTCTAAAAAACTTCAAAGAAATCAAAGACAAAACAACCAGAAGACGGTGTAAAAAACTCAAGGAGGTTCTTTCATCCTCCATAAGTTCTTGGCATGCTTTGAGGATTGGTAAAACATATCTCTCAACCCCCATAACATCTCCAACACTGAGAAATTCACGAAGGCCTTCCACTGCCAGTTCTGTTGATCCATCACCAGCACTGACATTGCTAAGCAATGGCAATGCCCAGCCAATGAACCGATCAACAAGATTCCCAAGCATAACATGGTTCTGCCTCCCATTGGGTCCCATGATGATGGAGCACAGCACAGCACATAAAGCCCCATAAGCAGTAGCTGAAGCTTGTCTCACTGAATATGACCTGAATTAGAATTTCATGGCAAATTACATTGAATTCCAAGCTCCAATTAGATGATTATCAAATAATAATATCACTTAGCAGTTAGCATTTGGCCATAATTCACAACCAAAGAGAGCTCAGAGAATAATTTGAACTCATAAAACCTTGCTTATTCGTAAGAGAATTAACAACTTCTAACCGTACGTTACAAACACTACGATCAAAGCGCAAAGATAACAGAATTATATCCTCCTAAACAGCAATCATAAACAAAAAATTGGAAGTACAAAACATAAATAATAAAAACAGAGGCATACTTGTCATTGAGGAGCTTCGAGAAACCCTGGGAAAGATAAGAAGCTGAATGAGAGACAAGGATAGAGTTAGGAGGGAAAAGAATAGCGCGGTGGAGATTGTTAATGGCAGCGAGGCGAGAGGAGTCGTCGTCATCCGAATTGGAAACTTTGGCGTTTTGCGAAGCGGCGGAAGTAGTGGTGGTGGAAGCTACCGGAGTAGAAGAAGATGAAACGGAATCGTCTTTGGGGAGAGCGGCGTTGAGAAGAGCAGCGAGCTGTTGTTGTTGATGGTGGAGACCTTGCATCATTCAGATTGCTTTCTCTTTCACTGCGAACTTGCATCTCTTCTTCTTTGCAACATCAATGCTTTGTTCTTCTGCTCTCTTTTGCTGTGACTTCTTCGCCGGAATTCAATGAAACGATTTTCCCCTGTAACAATCAATATTTGCAATTTTGTACTCTACAATTTTTAAAATTTGTATTTTTGGTAATCAATTTTTTTTATTAAACGCATTTTCCCCATTTTTTAATATGTAAAAAATTATAAGATGCTGAACAAGGAGAAACAAGTTTAATATGAAAATGAAAATTATAAATAATAAATTAAGAATTTATCATTGTAATATAGTTTTTATTGGTTTAATGTATAATACATTAACAAATAAAAAATGGAGGCATTGATATATAAAAAAACTAATCTAAGTAATTTTTTAGTCAAAACCATTTTTTACATAGTTTGAGAAAATTAAAATGTTCTTATTTCTAAAAAAATATATGAAACATTAAGCCGAACACCAACACTTTGAGCATGCATAATTTACACTTTCAAAAACTTATATGTTTTAGTTTCAATTTAACAAAATCTTAGATTTCATGAAACGCGTTAGCTCTTGTATTAAATTTAAATATTCATTTTAAAATGATTATATTTCAAAATTGATTAATTTTTTCGACATGAACCTTTGTAATTTTGTTCGTTTTATTTTATGTATTTAAAACACATCCATATCGATATATATTAAGAAAACCTTTTCTCACAAAAGTATATAAAGTGGTCTGTAGTATAAAGTGGTTTAAGGCACTTATATGATAAAACCACAACAATTTTGTGAGCCACGGTCTATCATATAAGTGTTTTATACCAAATTTATAGCTAGTATAAAGAACCTATACCACATACTAAATCACAACAACTTATGATATAAGTGCTTTATATTACGTAATATGTGGTATCAAGGACTTAAACCGCTTTTATACCACAAATCACAACTTGTGGTATAAGCCCTTTATACTACCTAGTATGAACAGCTTATTTCACATACTAACGCACAAAAAATCACGACGATTTATGGTATAAGTGTTTTATATCACTTTTATATGATATCAAGTGTTTATACCACTTTATACCACACATAATCATACATAAAAAAATCATAGTAACTTATGATATAAGTGCTCTATACTACTATTATACTTAGTATTAAGCACCTACACCACTCTAATACCACATAACACCACATAGGTTTATGATATATCCTAATTATAC
>CATIWQ010576873.1:0-12402 GCA_949673415.1 Euphorbia schlechtendalii
ATAGCCATATTTAGCAAGTTACCACTCCAAAAATGTTGTCTCACTAAACAACGTTATAATTCCAGATCCAGTGATTATACACAATCTTGTTAACCCCGAAATCACTCTTAAAGTTAACTCGAAAGCATATAACTTGATTAATACAAATGACGCAAGAGGAATTACTCGTTATGACACATAGACATATCATAAACTTTGAAATAGAAAATATAAGCAGAAAACAAAGTAAAGTTGTAATGTATGCAAGTGAAAGCTTAAGTTGATTAAACCATATCCACTTTTTAATGGGAGATGTCGATTCCCGCAATTCACATCTACTTTGAATTCAGTCTCGACTTGTATAGAACCTCCGCTAGGGTGCCATTCTTTGTGAATCTCAAACAAAATAATGTTGAAGAATGAAAACTTTTATTGATAAGTTCTTTGCAATTACACTCATACAATAAACGCTCGAATTTGTGTAGAAATATAGTGATCGAAATAGGAGTCGAATCACTTTAACATTTTTCTCGCTAAGACTTTGAATGTGGCGAAATCTATATTATTTTCACTCTCTAATGTGTATCACACATACTACCATTCATTCCATCTCCTTGTGTCATGAAATTGATTGGTCTTGAACCCTATTTATAGAGTGTGAAGGGTTGTGTCTATCTAAATGAAGAGTTATGTCCATTGACAAAGAGCTGCATCACTTCAATATGATTAGATGCAAAGATTCATCCTCATCCACAATGGAAAGGAACCTTTTCATGATTGGTTGACTTTCAAAGGGTGTCTTTTCATTTGGTAGTTAATGGCAGTTGATCATTGTTATCTAGCAGTTGGTAGTTGAAAAGAGATAACCATTAACCATCACAAGTCACGATCACGAATCACATATAGTGATCGTGAACATTGGTTGACAGTTTTCTGTTTATGAAGAGTGATAAGTCTCGACCGTGAATAGATGTCATGATCGTGAAATGCTCTTTCTACAAGATTCTTCTTTACAACTTTGCCGACCTTTGACAACTTTGATCCTAAGCCAAATCATTGTGTTCCATGCATATTTTTGCACCTTTTTCACTTTTTCCATAAAATTCCACTTTTGTTCATTTTACTCCCAAGATTTACCTAGTTTCTGCATTTGCATAAAAAATAACTACATATCACGCGAAATCTTTTATATGATGTATAAAATGAAACAAAACCATATCGTTTTATGATTGAAAATGTCATGATAATAAGTGTAATTATACACTTATCACTATATCAGAAGCGAAGGATCCCACCTTGACTACTCAGCTTACCATCATGTGATGATCACTATACCCGTAATCACCTGTATCATCATAATCACCAGTAAATGAATAATCATGACCCAATGTATAGCAACTCCCACACAAGATAACTGGTATCTCAGGTCTGAGGATACTTGTACTACTACTGCAATAAGACATGAAACCAACACATGGATATATTTCCGAGTATCTATCTTATAGCGGTCTCCAATGTAATACCTGAATACATTCATGTGTTAACTCAAGGTACCACCTTCAGCTTGTGAGATTAGATGCTTAGATCTAATCCAAGGAGTAAGCCTACACATGCTAGTCTGTCCGTTCCATTGATGTCCATTCTTAATGAAACTATGACAATGGATATTTAGACTATTCATAGTAACACGTATGTGTAGTTCTCAAACTAGATAGCTCCCACTATGCCCTTGCACTTATAGGCTATGAAGTAGTCATGGACTTTATCTCATCAATGTGCATATACATATTTAATATTGTACAAATAAGATACCAGCGAGATACATAAATAAATAGTAAGCATTGATACGTAATAAAGATGCCTTAATTATTATTATTATTAATAATTTGAAACCATTTGTACATTATACTAATAAAGATATATCGCCCTAATTACCTCTAGGGCATACATCATGTCAAACAATCTCCCACTTGTACTAGAGCCAATTACCCATGTGCCTCATACCATACTCATTAACATGCTGGTCATGTTTAACTTGAGTCAATGGCTTAGTTAGCCAGTTAGCTAGATTTTAATTAGTTGGGATGTGTTCGAAACTTATATCCTTTCTGGTTACCATCTCTTGTATGAGATAGTACTTTCTAAGTATATGTTCATTTCTATGATAACACCTTGGTTCCTTTGCCTGAGCAATAGCCCCATTGTTATTGCAATAGACCACTATTAGATTTACAATGTTGGACACCACACCAAGATCACCAATAAAGCCCTTAAGCCACGTGGCTTGTTTAGTTGCTTTTGAAGCAGCTAAATAGTCAGATTCCATGGTTGAATAGGTAGTCATATCCCGTTTGAAACTCTTCCAAACAACTACACCTCCGTTTAAGAATATAAACACATAACCTGACTGGGATTAATAATCATCCCTGTTAGACTACAAACTCACGTTGGTGTATCCCTTCAAAATGAGATCACCTTCTCCATTTACTAAAAAAAATCCTTATTCCTATGTAAGTACTTGAGGATAGTTTTAACGTCCATCCAGTGCTTCTCACTTGGGTCATATTGAAATCTGCTCGTGACGCTCAATGCATGTGAGATGTAAGGCCGAGTGCGTAACATAACATACATGATGGACCCTATCACTGAGGCATAGGGTATTCCATTCATGCGTAGTCTCTCCTCTTATGTTCTCGGACACTCATATTTAAAAAAAAAATAATCCCTTGAGACATTGGGAGATAACCCTTTCTTGACTACTCAAGGTTAAAGCTAGCCAAAACCTTGTCTATGTATGTACTTTTTGAAAGACCTAACAGCCTTTTGGATCTATCTCGGTAAATTTTTTTATACCAAGTATAAAAGCTGCTTCTCTAAGGTCTTTAATGGAGAACTTCTTTGACAACCATGACTTAACTATCTAAAGAAAAGGAATATTGTTTCCTATCAATAATATGTCACCAACATATAATACAAGGAAAATGATAGCTTCTTATATACACAAGGCTCATTAACGTTTGACACAAAACTAATTTCTTAGATTATCTTGTCAAACCTAATATTCTAAGTCCTCGATGCTTTCTTAAGTCCATAAATGGACTTCTGCAAATTGCATACCTTAGAGCCATCTTTGGGTAAAAAAACCCTCAGGTTGTGCCATTTACACAACCCTATCTATATTCCCATTAAGGAATGTTGTCTTCATATCCATCTGCCAAATCTCATAATCATAATGAGCGGCAACGGCAAGGAGTATCTTGATAGACTTTAGCATAGCCACTAGTGAAAAGGTCTCATCATAGAAAATGCCTTCTTTTTTTATTGTACCCTTTTGCAACCAGCCTTGCTTTATACTTAATTATGTTACCGTCCATGTCAGTTTTCTTCTTGAAAACCCACTTGCATCGTAAGGGCCTAATCTCACTTGGAGCATTAATCAAGCTCCAGACTTGATTTTCATACATGGAGTCCATCTCCGATATCATGGATGAAAGCCATTTATCAGATTATGAGTCATCCATTGCCTCATTGTAAGTCCTAGGCTTATCATCTTCCATAAGGAAGAGATGTTTATCATCAGTGATGAGAAACCCATATCGCTCAGGAGCGATTGGAGCCCAACATGACCTACTCAATGTCGGTGTTATAATAGGCTGTTCCATGCTTACACTATCTTGTGTAACAGGTGCAGGTATAATCAGTTGACTATCATTTTGATCTTCTTGAGTGCCTAACTCAAGATTGCTCCCACTAGTTATTGCAATCATATGGTCCTTCTCAAGGAAATGAGCATTTCTGGAATGAAGGACTTTTTGTTCCTTGGGATCATAAAAGGTATACCCTATAGTCTCCTCAGGGTAACCTACAAATAGACATCTATCAAACTTAGCACCCAGCTTATTTGAACTTGTACTCTTAACATAAGCAAGGCATCACAAACTCTTAGGTGAGAAAGAGTGGGTTTTTTACCATTTTATAACTCGTATGGAGTTTGATCAACTGAATTTGAGGCACTTTGTTTAGAAAATAAAATGCACTTTTAAGTGCATAACCCCAAAAGGATCTGTTGATTTGTGCTTGGCTCATCATGGACCGAACCATATCGAGTACTGTTCGATTCCTCCTTTCTGACACTCCATTGTGTTGGGGTATATAAGGAGGTATCACTAGGATAAAATACCATTATCCTTGAGATAATCCTGAAACTCTTGGCTTAAGTATTCACCACCTCGATTAGATTGAAGGGTCTTGATACCTTGAGATAATCCTGAAACTCTTGGCTTAAGTATTCACCACCTCGATTAGATTGAAGGGTCTTGATACTTTTCCCTAGTTGTTTCTCTACTTAAGTTTTGAATTCTTTGAATCTATCAAAACTTTAGACTTATACCTCATAAGGTACAAATAACCATATCGCAAGTAATCATCGATAAAGGTTATGAAGTAGATGAAACCCTCATGTGTCTTAACACTCATTGGACCACATTAGAATGTATTATTTCCAAAGTACTAGTGGCATGCTGACCCTTTCCTTTGAAAGGTTTCTTAGTTATCTTCCATTTTAAACAAGGTTAGCAAGCGCCATAGGTTTCCCATTCCATTGGGCCTAAGTCTCCATAATTGTGTAACTTAGTTAAGCCAATCTCATTTATGTGGCTAGATGATAATGCTATAAGTATGAGGATTTCTCATTATCTAATCTTGATTTCTTAACAATGTGCATATTTAGAATTTCAGTTTTAGTATCTAGAACGTATATGCCATCCATAGATATTCCACAAGCATAAAGAATATTATCACAATGAATTTGACATTTATTATTAGAAAATAAAATTTCAAGTCCTTATGTTGCTAAATGCGCAACATAATAATATTCTTAGTGATAACATGAATATAATAGCAATTGTTCAAAACTAAAATAAGGCCACTAGGCAAAAGAAGGCTATATCTCCCTACAACTATTGCAGCAACCCATGCTCCATTTCTAACTCTTAGGTCCATTTCCCTCTTTGCAAGCCTCCTACTATTCCGCAATCCCTGCATAGAAGTACAGATATGAGTACCCCAACCATTATCCAGTACCCAAGTAGACTCATAGGGAACTGTAGAGAAACTCTCTATCATGAACATACCTGAAGTAGATGCCTCACTTGGCTTCTTCTTCTTTTATTCAGAAATTAGAGATTTGGAATCATGTTTCTAGTGTCCGGGTATTCTGCACCCAAAACATAATCCTTCGGGTTTCCCCTTTTCAATAACCACATTTTTTACCTTCACGTCGATGGGATTTAAACCTTTACCCTTGATACAAGCTTTGCTTGGTAAGTATTTGTTCCTCTAGCCTTTAAACCTTCTTCAAAACTTCTAAGTTTCTTGAGATGTCTTGTTAGTCTTTCTTAACATAAGATAATATTTCACAAAAGGTGAATATTTATCAGATTGGGTTTCCATCATAAGCTGTATGTCGTGCTTGGAATCTTTCTCGATTCCTATTTGAACAAATCTACTCGAATACTGAAAGTATTATATGCATCACTTAGTGGCCAGGATCCCATCATTTCTCCTAGAGTTATAAAGGAATCTCAGAATTTCATTCAATTCAACTATCATGCCCTTATGATGTCCTCTGAGATAAATCAATGTGGATTTTAAATCCATATCTTCATGTTGTTTCTTAAGCTTCAAGCTCATGGTTTTGAGCATCACAAGTGAAATAATGAAAGCATTACTCTTGTGCTTAAGATATGCTTCTTTATCTTAGATAGAAGCGTCATCATTAGTATTGACTTGTTTAGGATTATCTAGAACATAATTCATGTGGCTTTTCTGAAGTTCCTTTCTAAGAACTTTGAACCAGTCATCAAAATTGATCCCTATCAATTTAGTGTCAAGTATCAGGCGGAGGTTTATGTTCAGATTCATTGTTCAATGTAGATATAAGATAGAATTTTTTTAGACATTAGTTCATGTACATGTATTTAATAAAACATCTTTTATTAAACACATAATTCCTACTATTTTCTCAACATTTAAATAAACCCTTCTATTCAAATTCGGGAAATTTGGTCTAACCAATTTTTCTTAGTAGGTAGCATCCATTGCCACACATCATCACCCCCACTATCGCAGGTCAAGCCACAATAAGATAACCATGGTTATAACCCATCCATTTGCATCTCTTGCAGTTTCTAATCCATTTGAGTTCTCTTTCTCGAGACGTACGTACCCAATTGTACAACTCCTCAAATGTGTCTCCAATTAGGCATTAGCTACAATAATATGGACAGGTAGCCCATCTTGGTTAAGGCCTTAACCCCATCTAGTCTCATGACCAAACACATGCTAAAGGAAAGCATGTTGTACATGTTCTTACATCTGTTAATAAGGTTCGAATCACAACTTATGACGGGATGACAATCAACTACATCAATATTGTTGTAGGGATTTCATTGGTGCCACTGGTCTCGCCCTAGTCTAGGTCCTACACGATGGATATGATTATGAAATAATAATTCTGGGCTATTAGGAATTATTAACTCTAAGGGAACATGCTCTAGAATGGTATATCATAATCATTCCATTACGCTAAGACATGATATAGCATATAAAAAAAACAAGGTCCATGTTTAAGTTCTTTCACTTATGTCTATAAGTTTTAATTTAACAATTTAAACCACATTTTTAAAACCATATGCAGAATCCAATTCCCATACTAGAAATCAACTAAGTTATAAAATTCTCTTGGGTACTCTTGAATCTAATACCGATGGTGATTTCTAGGTAGGAGAGGCCCTCTAAAAGTGAATGAGCACCCATGTCCAATCCTTTCCAAAATCACCATGGGCACTTTGATTCGTTGTACCACGAATAACTATGATTTAAAGATTTCATTCTTTAACTAAGTGAAGTACGGGATGAGAATTAAAGCATTTACATGTGTGGCAAAACATTGCTAATTTATATGATAATCACTTAGACTCAGTTTGAGCAAAACCTTCATCTAGTTATCAGATCATTTTTTATAACATGAATTGAACCCTAAGTCATGCATAGCATACTTTAATCAATTCATAGAAAATCACATTTTAACATATGATTATCAATCATGCATAGCATAAGGCAGACTCTGATACCACTACTAGTTAATCAAGATGGTAATTGAACATGCAATCGTTGCAAGGTGGAATTTCAAAACATAAAATTAACCTATAGATCTCTTAAGCATGCCATGATTGATATATCTAAGTTAAAAAGTTCCATAAATGCTTTTAGTTTTAGAAAACATATAAAAGAAACATAGCATCTAAAGGTTGAAGCATTACCAGTTGATCGATGATTTCTCTCTTTTGGTAGCGGTGATCCCTTTGAGTAATTCAGTAGTACTTCGTTAGCACGAGCTTCCAAACTAGGAGAGCCTTTATGATTGATCCACATGAATCTTCACAGACCAAAAACTCATTGAAGAAGGACACGTTAGTAGATAGTAGCTTCTTGACCACTCAAAAACCAACCTGAAATAATCCCAGAAGGCTCACTTAAGAAATAGCCTTCAAAAAGAATTCTTCAATTGTTTGGAGAAACTCATTAAGGACCTAGCACAACAATAGAAGAAGAGGGAGTTAAATCAAGAGAGAACATCTAAGCTTAAAGCTATTTTCAAATGTTGTTGTGTGCGTATAAAGAGAGGAGCTGAAGGCCTATTTATAGGGAAAATGGGAAGTGTTAGACTCCCCCTCAATAACTAGATGGGATAGGAATATTCTCATCACATCCTTATTAGGTTAGCCACGTAGACCAAGGAGACCCACGGGCTAAACTGAGTGGGTTATAAGGGAAGCTCTAGTAGGCTTACCTTGCTTTGTCGCAAGCCTGAGCTTGCGGCCCGCCCAATTTCTACCATGTGCAATGTTTGAGAGCTTGTGCTCACTAGCACGCGGGCTTGCCCAGCGCGCTAGCAGCTTGTGAGCTTTTTAGTTCTTGTGGCAACTGCGCAGGCCCTACTTTAAAGAACCCGTATTCATTTTGGGGCCCACTCCCAATGGGAAAATTCCCTTGCTCCGTTCTGTGTAATTTTCCCTATTTCCTCTTTATTCCTTAATTATTATTTTTGTTCAACCAATTAATAATTCTTCTAACCGATTCAACAACTTGTGTTTTCGATATAGACCCAGTCTATAGGTTCTTTACTTAGTTTGATAAAGACCCAAAGTGTGTGACCTCATAGGATCCTAAAGTATAGAGCTGCTAGAGGTTAACCTACACTTGGCTTCCCATCCCATGCAGGAACCTTTAGGCTCAATGTTCCAAACCGTTATGGAACCCAATAGCTCTACATGATCAAGTGGGCTTTCTAGCAAAGGCGTATGATCCCCCGATACTTGGAATGTCACGTGCTTGTGACTTGATCCAATTCCGCAGTAGTAACCAATGCAACACATTCCTTCCATAAGATTAAGTACCATCCAGTTTATTAAGCTTGAATTAAGTGTCAGCTCATGTAATAGCCGTAGCTATCCTAGAATTAGACTTGTTCACGAAGAACACCACTCGGCCTTTATTTATCAAGATTGACTAGAAACCCATTCTATCAATCTTATATTATGAGTAGAGGTTTATGAGTGTGTCACTTTAACAAGGGGCCCTAAGGTACATCTCCCATTAATACACTATATCAAGAGTGATGGATCCCATCTTGACTACTCAGCTTACCATCATGTGATCATCATTATGTTCGTAATCACCCATACCATCCTGAACGCCAGGGTATGAATAAGTATGACCCAAAGTATAGCAACTCCTACACAAGGTAACCAGTATCTCTAGTTTGAGGATACTTTGTATTGCTATTGCAATAAGACATGACACCAACATATAGATATAGTTATTTCCGAGTGTATGTCTTATAGCGGCCTACAATGTATTACCTGAATACATTCATGTGTTAACTCAACGCACCACTTTCTACTCATGAGATCTGCTGTGTGAGCGGGCGACACGGAGCGGTGGGTCGAGAGCGTACGGTTTCATAGGCCCAGTCTGTGGGGGTGTTTGAAAAAGAAAGCATTGGGTCAGGGACCCAGGAAAAAAGGTTGAAAAGAGAAAAAAGGTGAAAATGTTTTTGATCGGTTCGAACCCGAATCCATCGTCTCTTAGTGTGGAGTCGCCACCTGGATGAGCTCTTTCTAGGAAGTAGAGTCATGTGAGGCTTAACATCCGGGGGATGGCCCACTAAGGCACAGAGATTCGGGTTTGGGATAAGTTGCTTATTTCTCATTTGATCACATTAAATTACATCTACAGAAAATCGTGTTCTCTTAACTGTGCACATTTGCACTTAGGTCGTTTTTAGTTCTAAATGTATGATTCATGTATGGCGAAAATAATAAAGCATCCACGACATGAAGCAATATACCATCGACAAAATAGTAACTAAATGAGGAAAGTAAAAGCAAAAATTGAAGATTACAAGGCTTCAAAAATCAGCGAATGCAACCGCCCGCTAACCTATTAATTACATTTCTCTAAAAAATGAAATTGTGATACCGAAGGAAAATTAAAATCCTAAACTTACATCTAATCCTAATCTACCTACATCCACAAAGGTTAGCACAGGGGATAGCACGTATGTTCGATTTTAAATTTAGCGAGGCCCTTGTGGAAAAAAAAAAATTCAATCACGATATTATGTTTGTTATTTAAATAAAACCGTCCATTTTATTAGCACATTGGTTGCTTATTTTAATTAATGAAAATGCTTTCATGGCAAAAGGTGAGGTCTGTTCTCCGGGAATATGTTTTATTCCCTTCGTGGGGGTGTTCTAACATACATCTCCTTTTAATAGAGGAAAAAACAAGATGAAGAAGAATTACAACAGTTGAAAAAAAATAAAAGTAATTAAAATCTTAGGTTCACAGATGAAATTAGAAGAAGAAATTAAACACTAAAAGCACGGGAATTACAATTCTAGGAACTCAGAGGCTTACCCTTACTGAATGGATCCACTTGGAAGATATCCGATCGGTCCTTGAGAAATCCTCCTCGTCCTTTAGTTTAGGTGAAAATGTTGTAGTAAAAGTCCAAAAATGTTCATTTTAATTCTTGGAAGCAATTCTGAAAGTTATATTTTTATCTGTCAATTTTTCGGGGCCCGGATTATCGGAAAAGACCCAAGTATTTATAGGAGAAATCACAAAAATCCAAAAAGGCAAGTTTTTCCGGAAGGGGATCTCGCCGGAAAAGAAAGTCCGGCAAGGCCCCTCACCATGACTTTGGCGAGGTAGGGGCCTTGCCAAAGCCTTTTGATGAGGTTTTGCCTCACCCACCTTTGGCGATGCAGGCCCCCGAATTTAGTTTTCTACAATGTTTTACGTATTTTTTGTCTATTTTATATTTTTTAATTAATTAAATAATTTTATTGAAAACGTCCTTTCGAATTTAGAGATGAGAAGGATTCCCATTCGAATGCATAAGGATACTTGAAAATTGTGTGATTCAAGGATAAAATCCTAAAAAAAGCCATCATCATCGAACACACGAGTTGACAGCTGCCCCTCGTGTGATAATTGCTGGTTGTAAAACCAGTATTATCACATGAAATGAGTGGAGGGATAGAGAGAATACCTGACAGGTGTGGTTGGTGATTTATTGTTCCCAATTAACGATAACATAGGCATTCCTTTCTTGCGATATGTCTTCATAGAATCGTCCGTTTCTTTCTTTGGAATCCTTTAGATACTTGGTGCCCCTTATGGGCGGGTTTAGCGTTTCTTTCGGCGATGTCCCTATTGTAATCGGCAACTGTTTCATTCTTCGGTTAATAAATGAGGCAGTTTATTTCTTTTACCGTCGAGATAACAGTTTCCTTCTTCGGTTACATTTTGAATTTCCTTAGTAGGATGTTGACTTGTTTCCTGTAATAAATTAAAAAAAGATAATGTTAATACATTTTTATGATGAATGTTTTAATTATTTGATTGAGTTTATGCAGAGCAAAAATTTTTACCCCTTCAATCAAAAAATTAAAACATTTGGGGAATAAATAAATTAAATAAGTTTGAGGAATATCAGGGGTATCCCGTGCATTGTTCCATAGTGTTAGGAGGCTTCCATTGTAAAATAATAAAATAAATAGGTGGGGCCAACTTATTTTCTTTATAAATATGGCTCCACCTTCTTTATTCTTTCACTTTTCATAATATTCTTCTCTCTCTAAACACTTTAGCAATCATGTTGTCAAAGGTCGCTGGCAGGGCTCTCCGCTTCACCTCTAGCCTCACTCCTCAGCCTACTAGCGATCCTGGAGTATTTTCTATTGATATTGATGCCGCATAATGTTTGGCAGTGACCGATACTATGCTGGGGTTTACTATTACTTCCCCAATAAATACGCTGGATCCTGATTTTCCGGCTCAGCCTCACCTTTCCAGGATCGAGGTATTGGTTAAAAATCATTTTCATTTACCATTTTTAATGTGATTTTATCTTGTTTAGGAACTAGATTGGAACTGATCCTTGAACCATGTCACAGAATTAATAAAAAGGCAAATTAGGTCCGCCGGAAAAGCTTTTTCCAACGGAGATAAGAAACCGACGAGGGCCTAATCCTCGCCAGACTTTCTAGCAAGGGTCCTTAGGAGGCCCTTGCCAAAGCTCACTGGTGAGGGCCTTTTGGAGGCCCCACCAGAGATGCCTGGTGCGACCCCGAAGGCTCGCCAGATTTTTCCAGCGGCGCCGCTCAGGGCCCCGGTCGCTCACCTACTTCACTTTTGATTATTATTTTTTTTATTGTTTATGTGAAAAAAAGAGATTGTAAAATAATTTAAACTTGGAGTCCAAACGTCTTTTGCATCCGAAATTTTTTTTAAGGAAATATTTACCAAAAAAATAATTAGATTCAGATTCTAAATTATTTTAGATCTAAGAATATCTAAGGACTTTTTTGAAAAATGATTTGAAAATAAGGTTCTGGACCCAAACGTGTTTTGGATCTAAATTATTTAAGAGAAACTAAAAGAAAAATTATCTTAGTATTTTTCTTGCCGTTCTTGTGTTTAATTACAAAACACGTAATATCTGATTTCATTTGCAGTCCCCCATGCTTCATCCCATTGGTGGATATACCACTATTCAAGCAGGGTATCATCACGCCTCTTCTCACCTTGAGCTTATTCAAGCCATTGAAGCCATCGATTTTAGTCTTCTAGCGAGATCTTTATGGCCTACATTATTGCCTTATGAGACATTGGTTGCGCTTACTCAGAGGTGGTGCGACATTTCGCACACCTTCCATTTCCCGAGCGGGGAGGTTACCATCACTCCCTCTGATATTGTAGCGATCACTAGTCTATCATGGACTGGTATTGTGATCCGGTTTGACATCTTTTTAGAGCGGTTCTTCAAGGCTCCCACCGCTTATAATCACG
>CATIWQ010576965.1:0-10925 GCA_949673415.1 Euphorbia schlechtendalii
AAATCTATTTTTATTTTCTTTACTTTGTTTTTCCCTTGTTGATCTTTAGACTTGGTTCCTTCCCTGTGGGTTCGATATCTTTTAAAACTACATCGCAACTGTATACTTGCAGTTATCATCATTTTTCTATTTGATAAGAGGTATTGACAGCACCTGCATTTTACGTGAACAAGTTTTTGGCATTATTATTAATGATAAGCCTTACGAAACGAGTGTAGCCAAGTCTTGTGAATAAGTTATTAAACTTATCAATAGAAAAGTGGCGAACAGTTATATATTAATAGTGCCAAAAACTTGTTCACGTAAAGTATAGGTGTTGTCAATACCACTTATCAAGATAGAAAAATGAAGATAACTGCAAGTATATAGTTGCGATGTAGTTTTAAAAGATATCGATCCCACAGGGAAGGACTAGCTCTAAAAATCAACAAGGAAGATAGAATAAAGAAAATAAAATAGATTTAATATTTTAGATAGGAGGGTTAGAATAAAGAATGAGTAAATATAGATATGAAAGGTTAGAGAAAACATGCAAGTTCAACAAAGATGTTACGATTCACTAAACTAATCTAATAGACTCGATTCAGAATACCTAGATGTTTAATTATTCGTAGTAGAGCAACACATGAAATAACTTTTCTAAACCTAGCGCAAACGAATTAAGACAATTATATAAACCTGGACAACGTCAGTACTATGCTTAGTACAGGTCGCTCTCACATAGCCACATTTAGCAAGTTACCATTCAAAAAATGTTGGCTCACTAAATAGTGTTATATCACAGATCCAGTGATTATACACGAAACTGTTAACCCCGAAACTACTCTTAAAATTAACTCCAATGCATATAACTTGATTAATATAAAAGACTTAACATGAAATAGTCATCATGACACATAGACATATTATAAAATTTGAAATAGAAAGTATAAGTAAAAAGCAGAGAAAAGTTGTAAGGTATGCAAGTGAAAGCTAAAGTTGATCAAATCATATCCACTCTTTAATAGGAGTCATCAATTCCCGCAATTCCTGTGTTTGCTTTGAATTCGGTCTTAGCCCATACAGAACCTCCGCTAAAATGCTATTCTTTGCAAATATTGAACAAACGAATATTGAAGAACGAAAACTTTTATTGATAAGTAATTTGCAAGTACACTTATACAACAATCGCTCCAGAATATAGAGAAATCTAGTGATCGAAAAAAGGATTAGAATCACTTAAATATTTTCTTGCTAATACTTATGAATGTAGCGAATTCTCTATCTATACACACACTATATCTCTCTCATGAACTCTAATGTTTTCCCTCTGGTTGATCTGCTCGAAATTGTAAGGTTTGGAGCCCTATTTACAGAGTTTCTAGGGTTACGTCTATCCATACAAAGAGTCGTGTCCATTGGTTAATGATTGCATCACTTCATTATGATTGGTTGAGAAGCTTCAATCTAATCCATAATGGATAGGCACCTTTTCATGATTGGTTGAAATCTGATAGGTATCTATTCGTTGGCGATTGATAGCGGTTGATTTTCCTTATCTAGCAGTTGGTAGTTAAGAAGATTAAACCAGAAAACCGTCCAAGTCGCAATCGTGATATACAAGTCATGACCGTGAATCTTTGATTGGTAGATTTATGCTTTGAAGAAGAACAACTTGTGACCGTGAATGATTGTCGTGACCTTGAATTGCAGTTTTCTTCAGAATTCTCCTTGTAACTTCACCGATCTTTGACAACTTCGATCCTAAGCCAAATCTTTAGGTTTCACGCATCTTTTTGCACCTTTTTCACTCTTTTTTTCATAGAATTCCAGTTTAGATAATTTTACTCCCAAGATTTACCTAGTATCTGCATTTGCATAAAAAGCAACTACATACCACGTGAAATCTTTTATATGAAGTGTAAAAATGACTAAAACTAGAGTGTTTAGTGTATAAAATTAATATGATAATAAGTGTAATTATACACTTATCAAGATTCAATTCTGTCTCCAATGGGAAGAATTTTAAAGGCTGAATGAGAAGAGATATTGAAGGATTAAACGAGTTGAAGGAAAAGTTTGCAATATCTACCTCAACATTATCTTATAAATAGAATAATGAAGGTAACATTTAAACTTGGTGAATACACGTGGAATTTCCAAGTGCTAAAGCTTTGCCAAATTTATTTAGCAAACAAAGAAATTGCCAAAAAGTTGAAGAACAACATCAAGCTATCAAATGTGTTCTTCACTAGAGAAAAGTAGATCAAATAATTCTTATTAGATCCTTTGTAAAGAGAGCAAGCTCCTATAAGTTATTTTCTTAATATAAACTTTAATTATCTAAGTGATAGCTGATTTAAGAAATGTACCTAAATCAGTTTGAGGATTAGTTAGAAAGGAACTAGATGTAATACCCATTGTGAAGGCTTCTTCGCCTGGTTAAAGGAGTTGACAATAGTGGATTGAAGGTAGGTGAGAGGTTGAACTAATAAAAAAATCATCTATTTGTGTTTCTCTAATCTTTATCTCTTCACTTTACTCAAAATGGTATTCATTCAGCACACATATTTCATACTTGTGTTTATCTAAGTGTTTTAGTCAGCTTTGCTGAGTTTATTCTAACTTAACAAAGTCTGCCAAACTAAGACCTAACTCAGTTTGTGAGTTGTATCAATAGACCTTGCTTGCTGATTTATTTATCATTCTAAAATAACTCTCACTTAGTCGAATCAATTAAAGAACAAAAAAATAGACTTAGAAATAGTTAGGGACATTCAACCCCCCTTATATCCAGTTATTAGAACTAAAAGAGACTAACAATATTTAATTTAAAACTTACACCCTTCGTGTATTTTAATTAATCCATACATTTAACCAAATCACCAACAATTTTTAATAGATTGTGGATTCCCGGCTTACGTGGCATGTAGAATAAAAGTTCACTTTGATGAAATGACAATGATTTTAGAAATAGACAATATACATTTAGAATATAGTTGCAGTAGGTAGCCTATTTTATTAATTAAATAATAATAATAGAAGACAAAAGTAACGTAATTGTCAACAAATCAAAATACATACCTCTTCCTCATTCTGCCACTTCACTTATCTCTTCCTTATCTACGTTGGTCAATTTTTCTGGTTATCACACTTTGAGTAGGTGTTAAAATAAATCTTAACACAATTAGGATAGAGATCCCCTAATTAAACAAAATACTATATAAGAAAATTATGTCTTCCTAAAAAGAGGTAAAGGATAAATTAGGATCATAATGTAAATTTGGAATTCTTTCTCGTCAAATAAGAAATTATAGCTCTTTGATTCCATTTTTGCTCCAAACTCCTGAAATTACAATTCAGGTCAGATTCTGCTAGCCTGAACTCTAGGTTAATTACTAACTCTTCAGAATCTGCTAGCCTACACTCTAGGTTAACTACTGGCTCTTTCCAAAATCCTGCAAGTTGTTGTCAAATGTCGTACGTCTGTGCACAGGAAAAGAGTTACGTCTCTAGCTAATAGGGAGCTTTGTGCTCGAATTTTGTAAGGCCTTTTATTGAAATTGGGATGCTGATGAGGGACGGAATGAGTTGCAATACGCAATGAATATTTTTTTGAAAAAATGTAGCGAAAATTAGAAAAGAAATGAGAAACAAGGGTTCTGATCAAGGGAGAGCAAGAAACCTAAAGAATCGAACCGAACTTGAGAATTGAACCTGACCTAACTAATTAGGTTCGGTTCTTGTTCTAACATTTTTGTAATTTGGTTTTAGGTTTGGTTTTCGATTTTGAGAAAAATAATAAATATAGCGAGAACCGAACCTAATAAAAAAATTAAGGTTTTTCACTACTTTTTCGTATCATTTATCGTTTCATTCTTATCCAGATTTTATAATATAATTTTTTATATCTTATATTGTAGGTTATTGAAATGGAAAAAGTACTTTGCATATTAGTGGTTATGTTCATTCCTTATATATTTGTTTAACTTTTTGTTATAATGATCGTTAAATTTAATTTTTTTTCTCAAACAATAGTTAATTCTTTAACATGAAAATAGTTGTTACATTTTTAACTTTGCTCTCCCAAAAAATAGTTAAATTTTTTTCATGGAAATACAATTTAGTTTTATATGGAACCGAACCGAACCAAAATCTATTAGGTTCGGTATTAGGTTCCTAATTTTCTGTTATTTGGTTTTTGATTTATTTGGTTCGGTTCGGTTCTTGAACCTAATCGACCAATGCTCTCCCCTAGTTATGATAGGAAGTGAATTTAGAATCAGAGAAAAAGAAAGAGGGGAAGAAAAGCGTTGGAATGAGCTCCAAATAAAATGTAATTGCCACTTGAATGTCAATTTACAAATAAATAATATTATTTTGATGACTCATCAAATCTATTTAGTTGTCTAATTTTGAAAGATCAAGCAGACAATGCTCTCCCCAAGTTATGAGTGAATTTAGAATCAGAGAAAAAGAAAGAGGGGAAGAAAAGCATTGGAATGAGCTCCAAACAAAATGTAATTGCCACTTGAATGTCAATTTACAAATAAATAATATTATTTTGATGACTGATCAAGTCTATTTAGTTTTCTAGTTTTGGAAGATCAAGTAGACAATCTTCTACTATTGAAATACTACATTAGCATGAAGATAATAAATAAACTATCTAGTGTGGAGCTTTTTCTTAAGTAAAAATATATTTTTATAGACAAACTATTAAAGATGCTCTTACATCGTTCAAAAGATGAAATTATCCGTTATATATTTATTTTAAATTCTATTTCGTATTAATTGATTAACAACTTATAATTTAAGTGACTTATAATAATAGATAGATGGATGGTTACCACATAAATTATGTCATTAATTATTTTAATGTTATCGAAATCAGATCGGATATTGAACCGATGAAATCAATTGTTCATGTTTTTTATTTATTCAACTAGGTACAATCGTAGTTCAACAATTTATTTGATTCCTATAAATCTAAACAAATTTATATGTCTAATATCAAATATAAGTTATAAATAAAATTAAATCATATAAATTAGCAATTTAGTATTTAAAAAAGATTATATAATATCAAAATTTTGTAAGGAATTAAATTAAAGTAGTATACGATACTGATACTTTCAAAATTTAAATCACATTTAACTATATAAATAAATAAAATATCTCAACAACACTATATTTACAATACTAATGATAATGGTTTTTTTTGAAAAGAAATAAAAATTATAACAATATAGGTTGCTAATTTTATTTTCATATATATCTTATTAACATTATAAGTACAGGTAATGATTTATATTAATTTTATCGCGTTCTATATTTAAAAATAAATAATTATTATGTTGTTTTTAATTTACTATATATTAAAAGTCAAAATAACAATTAATTAATTTTCATAAAAATGGAATAACCAGATTTTGACCGGTTTATGGGTTCATCGGTTTTTCTGGTTCAAATCAGTGAAGTTTGGTTTCTTATGGAACTGTTATTTTTTTTCAACTGGACCGAATTCATCGTCGATTGTCGGTTGAACCAATCAAACCAACCGATTCGGTTCAATTTCAATAACATTGCGGTTTCTTTAACTCTAAAGAAACCTGATTATTTATATATTTATTGTTATGTTTTGGCTTTTTAAATTTGTATTCTTTTAGAAAATGATGTCAAAGCAAAGCATCGGTGAACCACATGGGCGACTAAAACAATTGTGTTGGAAATGCCCCTGAGCGGATCAATCGGGTCAAAAGATCCAATTCAATCTAGTTAAATGAACTAAGTTGAAGAATTAATGAAGTTGGGAACTAAATTTCAAATATGGAAAATTAATTGTATATATTTTCTCCATAAACCCTTACTTGCAATTTTAAATTCTTTCTAACTATAAATAGAGGTTGGGAGATATGATTTTTAGTTGATGAAAAATCAATTTCCTTAGTACATTTTCTGTCCTTGAAATTCTTATGATGGAAAAACTCAGTTTTGATCTTTTGGCATTGCAAAAATTATAGAAACTTGATTATTATCCGACATACTATGATATAATATCGACTTAACATATAAGTGATAATGTTGTGACGTTCTTTGATCTCAGACATGCAAAATGTAAGTAATTGAATCTATTTCTTCATGATTTCGTTATTGGTATTAAAGTGGAGTTTTATTGCTATAACTTGTTACATTTTATGATTATATGATATGTTTCTAAAATCGAAAACAATTTGGAATTTCTGAAATATTGAGTTTTGAAATTTATTATTTTTGCGCCTAAAGTATGAAATTAATGGGAAATTGAACTTTCGGAATTTTTTGGGCAAAATTTATTTAAGTGTTTTATTTTGATCATCATTTAATTTTTTTTCAAACCCAGGATATATAAGGGGGCTAGAAATTAATGAACATAATTAGAAAAATTCATTGTAAAATAACAAATACAATAATAGATAATACATTCAATAAAAATGAAAACGACAATTAAGCGATCAAAATTTATCTTTTATTAAATATTTTTTGGTAATAAGAATAAAGGAATCATTGAATTAGAGATTTGATAAAGATAAATATTAAAATAAAAGGTTATAAAGGTAAAATCTGTAGAAGAAAAGAAATAATAAAAGTCCATGGTAAGATTTGAATTAGGGATGTTGATCAATGCACCTACCATCCATGCTGCACATTTTTCTTGCTTTTTTTATTACATATACCGTATTTTATTAACAAAATTTTAAACTGAGGGAGGTTATGGCCCACAATCAGCTCTATGTGACTCCATTCTTGATTAAGGACAATATAATGTATAGTAATTTTATAATCAGTCTAATTTTTTTCTATTTAAAAAGTCCAACTATGAGTATTTCAAATATTAGTATCTTAAGAAATGCGTCTGGGCAACATCATAGCGGAAAAATAACATAGACGACAATTATTCAGTCAAATGCATGATAGCACCCTAGAAACAAAGAGTCGAGCAACGATCATCAAAATATCACATATGCTGTTCTAGAGAAAATTTTTAAATTATTTCTGTTTCAAAAAAAATGATTTTTTTTTCATTTTCAGTTTTCTTTTTAATTTTTGAAATTTGAAATTTTCAGTTTTATAAATAGAAAATTGAAAAATAAAAAATATATCTTCATTTTTTTTATATTCATTTTTTTATTCCCAAAAAAATTCATTAATAATTTTTAATTTTACTTATTGAAAACATTAAAAATGAAATAAAAATTATTAGAAATCAAATCAACAAATAAAAATTTTAAACTAATTAATGAAGTTTAAAATATATTAATTCAAATAAAACATTAATAGGTTAATTTTTAATTAACATTATTTTTATTGACTCCAAATATATGGCTTAAAATAACTTAACTTTAGTAGATTAATTTTTAATAGGATATTTTTTTATATACGCCAATTCTACGAGCTTCTAGAGTACAATGGGATCTTCGTAAAGTTGATCATTACGAGTATTATGACGAATTTGATTGGGAAGTCCAGTGGCAAAAAGAAGGAGATTTATTAGCTCGTTATTTAGTTCGAATTGATGAAATGCTTGAACCTATCAAAATTATTCAACAGACTCTGGAAGGAATTCCAAGGGGTCCTAGTACTAATACAAGTGAAATAGTGTTTATAGTTGTTGGAAATACCTGGTTTGCCCGTGAGTGGGTCAATCAGGTCAAAAGATCCGATCCAATTTTTTTATTTGAATTAAATTGAAAAGTTATGAAACTTAAAAGAATTAATTACAAATAATAAGAGTTTAAGAATTTAATTACAATTAATTCATATCCATTTCTTATAAAAGGAAATCACACGTGATATAATGAAAACAAGAAATTCATTTTCATTTCTATTTTCATTTCATATCCATTCTCTCACCCAGGTTTGCGTCTCACGAAGAAACTATTACAATCGATTGTTATCGATCTTCGCTGCTGCAGAAATTGTGGATATACATCCCTACTTCGACACATAGTGAGATAGATTCGATTTGGCATTCGATGCGGTATTTTTGATCTTGGGCATACAGGAAAAGGTTAGAATCCGAATTTGTTTCTTTCGATTTCCATCAATGGTATCAAGTGCATGGTTTTTGTGATCATTTTATTTAATTATTTGTTTCTACACATTCTAGAATTTTTGAGAATTCGTACTTCGGAAATTGATAGTGTTTTTCGGGAATTACATAAATCAGTTTTTCGGGAATTACATAAATGTGAAAATGTAAAAAAATTAGTGTTTTTGGAGTGTTATTTGGCACATGTCGATTTTTTGGCCATGTTTCTGTTCTTTTTCTGCTATCTTAGTGATTATAAATGATCAAAATAATATTGAGTTCGTATTTGGCCGGATATTATGAGTTTTCACCGGGAAAAAGTTTTATTTTTGCGTTGTTTTGTGTGAATGTGAAATTTTTGTTTATTTTTTCGTACAACGGATTGGACCAACGGGCTCAGAACGATGAAACAAGATGAACTGCCAAGGTTTGACGACCAAATATTTCCATTAAGTTGGCACGTGACATGTATGCACCAGTAACCGAACCGATATACCGGTTGGCCCTCCGTTCCTATGTTATGTGTTCTATGTGAGGTCGATTATGTGGTTTCTCTAGGATGTGACAAGTGTCACTTATTTGATGGTTCAAATTTGATTTCATGATATGTTATGCTAAACAATGTCATTTTGTTCTAAAATTTTTCTGCCCCCACCTCGTTTTCATATTTTTTAGATTTAACAATGATTTTTTTAGAATTCTTTTAGGTTCAGAATTCGTTTTCTATTTTTTTGTGTTAATTAAAAATTAGTTTTTGAATTTTTGAAATATTTTCTATTGGTTAGAAAATAATTTAAAACCTACTAAAATTAACTAATTTCGATAATTAGTTTTTTTTATATATTTGTATTAGTTACATAAACATATTAAATGAAACTAAACTGCTACGCGTCGCCCGTTTTTACTTCGCGTCGCCTGTATTTTTTCAAATACTTTCCTCTTTTACCCCTGGGCCTAATTTCTCTATATAACCCCAATTCACTAACTTTTTTGTTTCTAACATCCAAACTTCAAATTCATACCCCAAACTTTCTCTAAAATTTCAAAAAAAATTTCCGACGACATGGACCGATGACGAAGGAAAGGAAAAGCGTCGGCTCAGGTATTTTTTCGAATTTCGTTTTTAACATCGGAGCTGCTTTTTCCGGCCATGTTTCTGGCTGGAAAACATCACCGGTTTCCGGCGCCGGAAACCAGTCGGGTTTGCAGTTTCCGGCGCCGGAAATTGCAAACCGATTCATTTTCGGTGGAAACAAACCGATTTGGTTCGTTTCCGGCAACAGAAACGAACCGATCTGGTTTGTTTCCACCGGAAACGAACCGATCTGTTCGTCGGCTTTTCCGGCAGAAAAAGTTGGCCGGAAAATAATTCCGGCCAACCCTAATGTTGGCTGGATTTATTATCCAGCCAACCATAATGTTGGCCGGAATTATTTTCTGGCCAACCACAGAATTGGCCGGAAAATAATTGCGGCCAATTGCAACTGTGGACGGAAAATAATTCCGGCCACTTGCAAATGTGGCCGGAAATAATTTCCGGCCAACCAACCCGGTGGTCGGAATTTTATTCCGGCCAGGTGCATTGCTGGCCGGAATCAAATTCCGGCTGGCCGGAATCAAATTCCGGGCAATAACGTTGTCGGCCGAAATTTAATTCCGGCCAACTATAACCGGAATTTAATTAGGTTGGCTAGCTACATTAGTACGGTCAAAATTGTAGGTCGGGATTAAATTGTTTGAACCGATAACCGGAATTTAAAATTTTTTATTCAAATACATGTTCGTAATTTCAGAAGTACATAATATTTTATTTGGTAACGTAATAAAAGTTGGTAAAAAAATAAATTTAGTCGATTAAATATTTTTATACGGAATATTTAAATTTAGTCGATTAAATATTTTTTTACGGAATTTTTAATTTACTGGATTATTAATTTATTAAGAATTTATTTACGGAATATTTATTATATTGAATATTTCTTTAATAACATATTATTCTATTGAAGTTCGTTTTAACTGTTTTGAATATTTATTTATTGAATACAGGATATGATGCGTTTGTTTCCCCGATGGATGATGGTGATGGCATTGACTATAGTAGCCACTTCATCACATTTACAGAATTTCAAACAGCAGAAGATGCAGTTGAGTGGGCAAGGAATATTTCAAAGGGATTTGGATTCAATCTCGTTATATCATCTTGGAAGGGAACAAAGAGCAGACTCATCAAATGTAGTCGTGGTCAGCCATATAAGGGGAAAGACAAAAACTTGCCATTTTGCAAACGGATATTCACAAAAACAAAAAAATGCGGTTGCCCTTTCCAAATACAATTGAAGCAGAGTAGTTGGACTTCCAAGTGGTCAATTACAGTCAAAGGTGGATATCATGGCATGCACAACCATGTCATGTACAACTTTGATGCTGCTCATCCAGAACGTAACCGAATGAGTGAGGAGTCTAAGCAAACCATTGCAGAAATGAGTGAAGCACAAGCGAAGCCTAAAAATATCATGGCAGCCCTCATTGATAAATTTCCCAAGGAGTCATTTAACATGCGCCAAATCTATAACTTCAAGACGAAGCTGCACAAACAGTCATTTGATGGTCGAAACGTCATTCATCAGTTTTTCCATCTAGCACAACAAGCCAAGTACTTGCATTGGCATGTTGCTAATCTGAAAACGAAAGCTCTCACTCATGTGTTCATGGCACATCCATCCTCGTTGAATTTATTGCAGACATTTCCGTACTATGTAGGCATTGACTCTACCTACAAAACAAACAGATACAAGATGCCTATGATAGAATTTGTGGGGGTCACTCCTAACAACAAAAACTTTCTCATTGCATGGGCACTAATGAAAGATGAGAC